>JAPMOB010249979.1:20502-34359 GCA_029875015.1 Lepomis gibbosus | reverse complement strand
GAGATATATATATATATATATATATTGATATATACTGCTTATTTTTAACTTCTCTCATTTGCCATCTTGAGAACAGGCTCTGCACTGCAGCACAATTAAGAAACTTGGGTCGCAAACTTCCCTCTGATGTTTCAACCTAATCACAGAATTTTGATTGCAATCAACATAAAACATAACATTTGTTTTTCTGCCCCTATACATGGAAATGTGGGGCCACTAGTGTCAGGAGGGAAGGAGCAGACATACACAAAAAATCAAGAGCGCTAATTGGCTGTAAAATTGACAATTCTATCTCAAGTAATTTTTGGCCACATGGAAGTGGCATACATCATCTGGGAACCTGAAGATTAATTTGATGAATGCAGCTCAGCAAAGTATGTCAAGTTTTTCTAGTTCTCTAAATCTGTAATAAACAGTGTGTTTTGGTTAGGTGCCTATTATCATTTTGAAAGTTTAGATTGTATGAGAGCTCAGAACATTATGATGAATGTGTCTGATTATGTCTCATAAGTTGTTGCAGCAATATTTGGGTTGATACCATTTGTTATCAGGTGTGGTGCAACATTTAACCATTTTTGACCACTTGAGAACTGATAACAAAGGTTTAAAAAATCCCTTTATAATACCACATTAAGACACCATGAAGAAGGACTACCATAGATAAAGCCATGCCGTGATTTGGTATCAAAAGTGTGTAGATTTTGATAAGAATTACATTTTCAGCAATTGCATGGCCGGCACTTCTGATCTGGAAATTGTTCAGAACCCCCCTCATTGTCAAAATAAAAGCCAGACTCTGATTGCCCTAAGTCGCTAGTTTGTGTCTGTAAAGTTTCATGAGGTTGTGATTATCCTTATGTGTCTGTGAAGGGGAGACTTGTGGGTACCCACAGAAGTATCTTGAGGTGAGAGTTCAAGGCACCCCTTTGATGGCCAATTCCAGTTTTTCCCTCACCAAAATTTTGCTTATCTTTGGAGCATATCTCCATTCCCGACGAGCTAGAATGATTTTTTGGATGCCTTAGGTTATCTAGTTTCATATATCACTATATATTCACTGTAATGGTGCTTTCACACCTGGATCGATATGTTTTGTTCCAGAACAGATACTTTGTTCCGAATCAATTAATTACGTCACTTGTGTTCACACCACACTGTTGTAAAGCGGTCCAAATCTCGCACCCTTCCAGGGCTTTCCTAACGCCATTACATTACTACCTCATGCGTGCAGGTCGCGCATTCCATTGGGGGGAGACCACCTCTTCTAGGTGATCTCGGCTCGGTTGTTTTGTTCCGATTCAGAGTGCGATTGTTGTGTTCACATATCACCAAACAAACTGAGCCAAAAGGGAAACGCCCCTTTGTTTCGGAACAACGTCTCCAATCGATCCAGGTGTGAAAGCACCCTAAATTTAAACCTGAGATTACTACATCCTATGATATAGTAGTCTATAGTATTATAGTAATGTTGGTATGTTTAAGAAAGGTGACAACTCATGCCATCATGTGTAATGTCAAACTTTGAACATGTTCACAGGTTGCGTGCTGGTACACACACTACATTTATGTGTGTGTGTGTGTGTGTATCAGCACATGCATGTCTGGAGGCCCCTGTCCTCTCTTGCCCATCTCCCCAGGCAGAAGACCCCTGTCTCGCCTGCCATTTCTCAGTTTGACAGCTTAGAGCTAGACAGCGGAACAAGAGAGGAGCGAGGAAGAGGAGAGACCTGATTTTGAGGAAGGTGGAAAGAAAAGAGAGAGAGGGCGACGACATAGACATACAGAGGGAGTGGCTATCGCTAGATCGCCCCCACCCCCGATCTCCCCCTCTTTGGGGACCAGGTGTTCTCCTTCTGAGGGGGCATGACTGGAAAGAGAAAAAAAAGCCTAGCCTCATGTTTCACTTGGCATCTCTGCTGCACCTGCATCTGCAGGGTTGGAAGGTGGGGAGGAGGGCAGAGACAAGGCACCAGATAAGGTTAGTCTCTAGAGGCTACTAGTTTTGTTGTTACACCACCCCGCAGCAGACCTCTATACCCCCACCAACACCCTCTCCTTCTGCCTGACATATTTCCTTGAAATGAATGCTAGGTTTTGAGTCAGCAACTCGCGCTTCTCTTTCCTCACACTGAATTCTTTCACTTATTTTCCAGCTGGTCATGTATTTTCTGTTTTCAGCTTTTACTGTTACTGTTTTTAGCTGTTTTTGTGACAGCTGGGAAAGAGGCAAACATTCTGTTTTTTTGTGGCCTGTATTTACCTATGCTTGCACACTTTTTTGGGGTTTTGTCTTTTTATGCAGTGGTGCGTTCCATCTTGTAGCTAACCTAACTGTTTTCATGTTATTGATTCTCAATTCAGTTGTTGTCCAATGCAACCATGAAGGCTGATCTTGTTCCAACAGCGTACCAGCACTTACCCAAACCTCTATATATCGCTCTGCATGTAGGCAGCTATTGCTCTCAGTGATGTTTGTTCTTTTATAGTAGTCAGTTAGCCTGTTTGTCTCTGTCAGCCATGCTGCGTTAGCCTAGCGCTGGAGGCTGAGGTCTGTCCTCCATTGGGTTGTTCCCCCCTTGAGGTCAGGTTGTGAGTCAGAGGCCTGATTCCGTCTCCCCAGGTTACCAACTCACTACTTCCTGTCCAGAATATAGAGTGAGAGGAGATGGTGGCTGAGGGCAATACGTTTCAGGCCCTGTGACTGTGTGTGCATGAGCGTGTGTGTGTGTGTGTGGTGTTACTGGAAATGTAGAGTAACTGTGATGAAGATCTTTTGTTTTTGCCCTGGTTTGACGGAGTCCAGATGACTGACATATCCTGGGTTTGTATTTAGACTTGTCATTATATATATAGTTTGTGATTGTACTCTCCACTGGCATTTGTCTTCGGATCAAAACAAAACTTACTTTTTGTTGTGGCAGCACATTATCTTCAGTTACAAAGAAAATGTGTATCGCCTTGGACTGGGAAACCAGGAACTAGTCTTAAAGCAGTAATATTTGGCTCAGACAAAGGACTTGTCTCTGTACTGCTTTTATTAGATCTTAGCGCTGCATTTGATACCATCGACCATCATATCCTATTCCAGAGAGTGGAACATTTAATTGCCATTATATGAACCGCTCTAAGCTGGTTTAAGTCCTATTTATCAGATCGATCTCAGTTTGTACATGTTAATAATGAATCCACTATGCACGCCAAAGTTAGTCATGGCGTTCCACAAGAATCTGTGCTCAGACCAATCCTGTTCACTTTATATATACTTCCTTTAGGCAATTTTATCAGCAAACACTCCATAAACTTTTATTTTTATGCAGATGATACTCAGTTACATCTATCGATCAAACCAGATGAAACTGATCAGTTAGCTAAACTCCAAATGTGCCTTCAGGATGTTAAAACCTGGATGACCTGTGATTCTCTAATGTTAAACTCAGATAAAACTGAAGTCTTTGTAATGGGGCTCAGGCACCTCCATGACACATCGTCTAAAGTTATAGTTACTCTGGATGGCATCGCCTCCAACACCACTGTAAGGAATGTTGGAGTTTTCTTTGATCAGGACCACCTTTTTCACCTTTTTTCAATATTGCAAATAGCAGTAACATCCTGTCTGAAAAGTATGCAGAACAATTAGTCCATAAATGTGTTACTTCTCGGCTGGATTACTGCAATTCCGTATTATCAGGCTGCTCAAAAAAGTCCATTAAGAATCTTCAGCTGAACCAGAATGCTGTGGCATCTCTTCTGACAGGAACCAGGAAAAGAGATCATATTTCTTCTGTTTTAGCTTTTCTGCATTGGCTTCCTATAAAATCCAGAATTTAATTTAAAATACTTCTTTTCACCTACAAAGTTCTTAATGTTCAGGCACCATCTTATCTTAAAGAGCTCATAGTACCTACTACCCCACCAGAGCACTGTGCTCCTAGAATGCAGGGTTACTTGTGGTTCCTAGAGTCTCCAAAAGTAAAATGGGAGCCAGAGCATTCAGCTATCAAGCTCCTCTCCTGTGGAACCAGGGTCCAGTTTGGGTTCAGGAGGCAGACACCATCTCCACATTTAAGAGTAGGCTTAAGACTTTCCTCTTTGATAAAACCTATAGTTAGGGCTGGCTCAGGTGAGTCCTGAACCATCCCTTAGTTATGCTGCTATAGGCCTAGACTTCCCATGATGCACTGAGCTCTTCTCTCCTCTTCTTTCTCTCCCTCTCTATGCAACCTCATTAATGCATGTTACTAACTTGACTTCTTCTCTTTCCTGTAGTCTTGTTCTTTCTCATCTCTCTCCTCCTATCTTTTTCTGAAGGTGCTTCTGGCTCTGAAGCTATAGAGTTGGATCTGTGGTTGCGGGTTACCTGCTGCCCCCATGTTCCTGCTCGATACCTTCTGCTAAAATTTTTATTAGAATTATAGTCCTACTGTTATAATAATTGTTATTTATTATCATTGACTTTACAATCATTATCATTTACATTACTATAAATATCTGTACCATTATTCATTCAGTCTGTACCCACATTACCTTTACTGTCTGTACTTCTGTGTGGATATTGTGTAGGCTGCGACCGCCTACCCCACCCATCCCTCTCTCCCTCTATATGGCTATCTCTCTCTCTCTCTCTCTCTCTCTTTTTCCCTTTCTTGCTCTCTCTCTCTACCTCACCCCCAACCGGAGGCGGCAGATGGCCACCCACCCTGAGCCATGGTTCTGTTCGAGGTTTCTGCCTCTTATAAGGAAGTTTTTCCTTCCCTCTGTCGCCTAGTGCTTGCTCTTGGTGGAAATTGTTCGGTTTCTGTAAATAATATTCAGTCTGGACCTGCTCTATATGAAAAGCGCTATGGAATAACTGTTGTTGTGATTTGGCGCTATATAAATAAAATTGAATTGAAAATTTGATTGGATTATTTGATATTTCTGGCCCCTTGAGAGGCAGTCGCACATTTTATCACCTTAAAAAGTAATGTAAGCAGTGTGTATTTACACATCCAGTAGAGATTAAGAAGTGTTAATTTTGTGTTGCCACCTGATGAATGTAAGTGCAATATTTACTTTCCTTTGAGCTCTGGATTGGTCTCCGCTAACTATTCAGGACAAAGTTCCGTGTTAACAAGCTGGTGACTAACTCTACCTGTCTGCTGTTGGGCAGGTGGTTTAAAGTGTATTTTACATATGGAATTTGTTTCTGCCTGCTGCAGCTGGATGCGAGGTTGATGATAGCGAAGAGAGTGAACCAAGTAAGTAAAGTTGTGTGGCACAAAACCACAACAATTATGAATAATAATTATCTGATCTACAAGGAACACTATTCACATTACATAGTTTTATCCATTGGTAATATACAGTTAAAAAATTAGTTTAGCTTTAACATAAACATATAATCAATGTAAAATATTACATTCAAGACTTTATTTAGTTAGACTAATAGAACAAATATGTGAAGATGGAAGTAACTGTATCCTCAGTAGTTTAGAGGTCATCTTTTGAAATTGAAAAAAAACCCTTATGCTGTCAAAATTGTGTTTAATAGGACTTGATAGAAAAAAACTAGACAACATGAATGAAAATAACGTGTCTGATTTTGACACTCTTCACTGTCTATCAAGTCAAACCGCATATTAATTAACCATGGTGTAGTAAATCAAAAATGTAATTAAAAATGTTTTGTTCTGACTTGAAAAGCATTCACATTCAGAGGAGTCAATTCCCGGAAGTGATTAAACAGAAGAACAATCTTTGAACTTATGATGCCACATTGTGCATTCAAATGACGGAACCAATACGTTTTTACAAGGTAGAATTTTTTATAATTTTACAACACAGGATTGGATAACAAGATTAGGTTGTAGTTCCCTTCATGTTGCCCACAAAAACAAATGTTACAAGGTTTGAATCGCTTAGATCTTCTGGTTCTACCGCTGTTTGGAGAGAAGCGATTTCAGTAAAGCGAACTAAAACTGATTCCTGCTGACAAGTCATTGCTCTTTTGTAATGGCTTGACATTGTGACATCATCCAGACAACCATTTGGCCCAGGTGACAAACACAATGTCAAACCTGCCGTAGCTGAGGTGAAATGAATAAAATGAACGTTTGTTGGATGGAGTTTGGCGGGTGGAAAGATAGCAGGCATTCCGTTAAATGCACACTGAGTACATCCAGGTCAACGGGGCAGTGAGGCTATGTCTCGGGTCAATAGGTTGTTGCAAACCTAGCCGGCCAGCAGATAAGGAAAGAGATGGGAGGAAAAATGGGCATCGAAGCGCACACTTTAATAGCTGTCTGCTCTGGCCTGATGAGGTGGCTGGGGAATAGAGCCCAAGGATGCCTGTGTGTGTAAAAGTGTGTGTGTGTGTGTTGACTGATGGGGTGGTGAGGGATAAGAAGGTGAAGGAGGAAGAAGAACATTATGTGAGTCCAGTTTGTACACATGTATCTGCATGGGCGTGCCATGTAGTGCACTTGGGAATGGCGGAGTGCGTATGTCTGATGAGGTGGCCGTGGTGAAAGGTGATAGGGCCGGGCTGTGTAAATGATGGCTGATGGGGTCTCTTGAAAGTCTATTTAGCCAGAGTAATGAAGTGCGTCTGCCAGAGGAAGAATATGAGGGACAGGCTCAGAGGCTCGGACAGACAGTTTAGGTCACCTCACTCAACCTTGTATGGAGAGAAGAGGAGAGATGGACAAGATGATTCAGTTGTAATGACTCGTATTCTCTCTGTCTGGCATGGCGCCGCCTTTAAGGACAACCAGATCAGGTGAACTCACAGCCATTGATAGAATGTCAGTCTCTACCTGTCTGGCTTGCCCTCTGGTGTCAAGGTGTTAGCCTATTTTTTCTTTCTAAGTAGCACTAGAGCTGACTGTCAAACCTCAAAATATTAAAATTTTTCAACTGTGGAGTTTTGTTCTTGTTTGTTCAACAACATCCCATGGTATATGACCACATCTTGCTCCAAATAAAGCATTTTATCGTCGCAGAGTGTGGAGTGAAATGTGTGTTCATAAACTGAAGTTGACAGTGAAAGCTTGGGCAAATTCTAAGACTTTTGGCGGCTGTGGCTTAGGAGTTAGAGCAGGTCGTAAGGTCGGTGGTTCGCCGTTACTACCAGTGATGCATGCAGCTGTCGGAGATAGCGACGTTAAGCAACGTTTTTACGTTTTGCAAATTGATCAGTGATGCATTGAGCTGTTTGCCTTATTGTGTTAAATTAAAAAAAATGGGTTAAAACATACTGTATTGTACATACCAAAGCATCAGGTCATTGCATCCTCTCTTTGCTCCTCTTTTAAAAGGCAGGCTTTTTACCCTGCCTTTAAGTGCAGCTATAAACACGTCTTGTTAACTTACTCATTGAATCCACAACTCTTTTCTAACTAGATTATTTTACTTAGGTAAAGTTCTTTTACGTTGATGCGCTTACCAGTTCTCCATGCTTTGTAAAATATTGGTATCAGTACCGAAAGTCACATATCAACATTCACAGCTCGTAGTAAAGTTAACAAGAATGTGGTCGTAATAGTGGGGTAACGTCATTGTAATTACACATGTAATCATAGAGCAGAAACACCCGTGCCATACTTGGAAAGGTAAGGACAAATAGAATAATAACATACGGGAATAGTGGGGTAACAACGAAATAATTGTCTAACAGTAATCAGGTTATGTGAGTGTAATTCTGTCAAAAATAATGGTATCATGTCACTGTAAAATCTTATTTGTGTAATACCACAGTATTAACATATTGTTACCAAACTGAACCAATAAGTGACCTCTTTCTTTTTATTTTATCCTTTCCCCCATTTTCCAGTCTCATACATAAACATACGCTGGATTGTTTCCGAGCGTGATTTTAATCAGGACCCCAAAGACCATTCATTCATGGAGGCAACCACCGGATCACACATGCGCTGGTCACATGAATCCCTGCTCGTAAAAGAGAGCTATCTTGTGATAGACATAAACAGACCATCTCTGTTTTTAGGCCGTCAAGTGATAGACTGCCCTGTCTCCCCCATGACCCCAACATTTTCAGCACATAGAGCCTCCTCCTCCTTCTTCTTCTTCTTCTTCTTGTGTCTATGATCATATGCCAGGCCAAGAACAGATCACACTGGAGTGTAGAGGTGGGGCTGGGATGTGGTGGGATGGCATCAGTGATTTTTTTTAAGGAAACGGACAGACGGCTGGAGTTACAGGCACCAGAAAAGTTTTTTTTTTTTTTTGATGAGTTATTGAGGTCAGGGAATGAGGAAAGTAGAGCAAAACCATGGTGATTACATCTTGAAAGTCCATGAGATTCTTTTGGGATAGCTGGATGTCTTTTCGTGAATATTCATGTGCTGAAAACAACATGGGAAGCAGCGGACGTACTGGATTTTAAGCAATAAACGGGTTCCTGTTTGTACTTCATGTTTCCACTGACTGTAACTAAGGAGCTGCTTTAATACAAGTTAACCAAATTCATTTTTTGCTTGGCTTTAGGAATGGCAATGTCAGTGAGTGATTAATCCGTCCATCGCTTTGATCCAGACAGAAATATCTCAACAGTAACTGGATGAGTTGCCATAATATTAGTGCAGACTTTCATGAATTCTACTGACTTGAGTGATAGCAACCTTTCCTTTGGTTCCACCAGCAAGTTGAAATTTTGAATAGATTGCCATCAAATTTGGTGGACACATTCATGTTGAACAGTGGGTTTGGTCATTTTTGACGTGTCCTTTAGCACCAGGTCAAAGCTTTCACTTATCCTGCAAACCTTTTGAGACATTTAGGGATCCAAGATGATGAATGCGGTGACTTTTCATTTATCACCACCATGAGTGCAGAACATGGTAAACTTATGTTTGGAATTTACCTGCTTAGAATTAACTTTGTACTTGTGAGCATGTTAGCATGCTGACATCCGTATTTAGCTCATTGCACGCCTGCACAGTGCAGGGACAGCAACACAGAGCTGCAACCTTGGCTGAATCTGATCAGTTACGTATTATTCCAAGGTGAACGCGACAAAACACACATTAGAGAACTTCAATGACACTGTTTATTTATCACCACTTGACCTGTGTGTGTGTGTGTGTGTGTGTGTGTGTGTGTGCACGCGCATATATGTGTGTGGGTCTCACCACGTATTGTCTGTTTATGACCATATTTATCTGCGTATGCCTCTCTTGTATGATTGTAAAACCTTTGATATCTAGCTCGATTGTGATAGTCCCCCTTCCTGTACATGAACACATATTCTGCTAGTAAAAATACACAACAGGCCAAAACAACTCAACTGGTGTCTTTGCTACACACAACAAGTTCCAGCGCCTGTAAACGGTGAAAAGTAACAATCAAATAAGAACATCAACTTAATCCTTGGTTTCTGTGGAGGGTTTTGCTTTGTAGGCTCAAGCACTCCTCCTCGTTTCAATCCATACAAGACTTGATTTTGTAGCACTTGGTATTATTAGATTGAATGACATTATGAGGTGTAGAAACTAACCAATGGTTACACAGTTTTCAGAAAAAAGTATATTGTATATATATATAGTTATATATAGATTTATATTCATTTATAAGCTTTTTAAAATAGCACAGTAAACACTTTGCACACATGATAAAAACCACTGAGTGTGTCTGATTGTTATGTATAGGCCAATGGCGTCAAGGGAACCACATCCTGGTAAAGGGTCATTTCACTTTCTCTGCAGTCAGCTCAGGAAGGAACTTGAGACCAGTTTGTCACTAGTTTAGAAATGAGAACATTCATTTGGGATATTTTATTTATAAGCTGAACATGAAGGTCTTAGCTCCATATTCTACGAAGTGTGTTTGTTAAAATCTCCTTCCTGAAGTGGCTAAACTTGAAAGAGGACTGAACCCACCTCCGGACCGCATGTTCCTGTCTATAACGGTAAGTTGGAATACGTTAGAGTCTGCACACTTTAACCACACAGAAAGAACAACAGAAACAAAAAAGAGAAGTTATATAAAGACAGTCAAGTCAAAAGACCGGAGATACAGAATTTATATTACTGCACATTATCTCTGCTTCTCCCCATTTCCTTCTTTTTTTCTGCCATTGTATACCTGTACAACACCGGCTCTTTATCTGTGTCTAATTGTCTGTCTCTCACTCTGGCTGTCAGTTCCCACCCCACCCCCACCCCCCGACACACAGTCTCTGTACAGTTGGCTTAGTGGTGACCATAGAAATAGCTAAAGGGTTCCGTGTGACATTGGTTGAAGTTTGTACAGAAACATTAGTTTTTTTTTCTTCATGTAAACAGGCACACACTAGAGGCTAACTCCTCAGTCAAAAAAAGTCACCTCTGTGAGTTAATCGGCCCCTCTTCCTCTTGTTCTTCTTGTCTTTGTATTCCTCTGTTCGTTTCAGTTTCTCTCTTCGGTATGCTGATGACTTTAGAATTTTCACATGTCGAGTGTTGCGGCCTCGGTCTCAGTCCTGCTGAGAGGAATAAGGCCTTGGATTGCTCCTCAGATATTTAGAGGTTTACAGCTACTACAGAATTTATTTCTCCTCTCCCTCCTTAGCGACCACTGCCAAGGCTTTGTTACAGTTCGCCACCCAAGATAATGAAGCTTAACAAAGGTTGCTGTTGTCCAAGTTTCTGTTTGTTTAGTTTTATTTCGCTGTCTCCAGCATCAGTGTTGGTGGTCTAGTACAGAAATTCACGCCGTCTCCGACAGGTCCACGTGGAACGAGCTAGCAAATCCTTTTGCGGGCTGTAAAGACAGAGAACACACTCGTTAAAACAAATGGCATCCTATCCCTTGAGACTTTTTAGTGACACAATCAGCCAGAAATACCGTCTCTTGAAGGATACGTGCCACAAAGGACTCTCTGTGAAGTTATTTATATACCCTAAATGCTGGTCCTTGCAGTATAATGGTACAACTAATTTGGGAATTGGATAAAAACATCTCTATCAGCAAAGATAAATGTTCAAAAATTTGGCTACATAATGCATGCATAGAAAATACACAGAGCACTAATTGCTTCATTAATTATCTATAAATGGGTCATTAAACATTTATAAAGCCTTTATCAAGGCAACCCTGGTGATCAGAGCATTGCCGTGGCCAGTAGTAGCATACGGTGCTATTTTTAAAGTAGAACATGATGCCTATTGGTTAATAGAGCCTCAGCCTCTGGGACTATTCTCATTTTTTACAGACTGATGAACAACAAAACCTTTGCCGTGGCAGCTTGGGGTCAATTTATTTCAACAGGCTGGGAACAAAACGGGAGAAATCGTAAATCAAAAAAGTAAAATGAAATATAATAAAGTTGTGAGTTTTGGACTGAGCGAATATGGAGTGCATTTATCCTAGCCCTGCGAGGCAGACAAGATGAGCAGACGCGCAGGCAGCTATATTTGGAGCAAAGCACCTAAAGGCTAAATACAAATTATTTTTCACAGAGACCTGATGTGCAAGAGGAAGATTGCTTGGCTCTGTTTGCTAAGTCGCAAACAAGGAAAAAATAAAAAAGCAGGTTATGGTGCTCATCGTTTACCTGAGAGACAGCCCACAGTCAGCATGCAGTATCATGGAAGATGGTGGTTAACATGGTGGTGACTTTGACTGGAAATGACTTCTCTACTCAATGTGTATATCGAATCCATTCTGTACTCTTAGAGCTAATAGAATATTCATGTAATGTGGAGCTTGCAAAGCAATTGAAAGCAACAAGACGTGTCCTGCCATCCTTTTCTAAAGAATCCCCGTTTTCAGCAATGCAAGCTGGAAACTCAATTTTATTCTGATGGATATCAATATGTTGTCAAATTAAACCTTCCTCATATCGTAATAGTTTCCCTCCTTTCTTCGACAAAAACTTGCCTGTGTGACTTTTCCAACTGAAGAATCTTGACCCCAGGGTTGACAGCCCACCTCACCCACCCTTCTTTATGTCAGGTATTGATCCACAAGCAAGCAAGTATAGATACTCAAGACTTCCTTTTTAGAAGAAAATGGACTTCAATCCTTGTGAAAAGAAGAAGCGTGGGTTGTGTGTTTCACCTTTCGAGCTATTCAGTAGGGAAGTCATCGTGCTCGAGCAAAACTCTGATGTTAAGCAAATGGAAAAAGATGTCCTTTACAATATGGGATGACCTATCTTATATTTCCTCGCTATACACTCAAATGATGTTTTAAACTATATACAGCATTTTGTTTTAGGTGTGTGAAGATGGCAAGAATAGAAATGTGAAGTGTGTTTGTTTTTGGAGACCTTTACTTATATGAGCATCAGATAAAAAGGCTGATTGGGAAGGATTGTGAGGGGAAATTTAGAGAAACTGAAAAAGAAAGAAAAAGGGGCCACAGCAGTTTAGCGTCAGTCCAATTCAAAATTTTGTTTATTCAAAATAAGTCACATGATTACAGACAGTATTTAGGGTTAGGATAGGGTTAGACTGAATTTTTCAAAGTGGGTTTTGGAGAAGGGGAGTTAGCAATGCTAGATTACATTTTACATTTGACAAAAGAAATTATAATAATAATTAAAAAAATCCAAACAGTGCAACAAAACATAAATCCGTATTTTTAAACTCCTTAAAAATAGAAGAAATAGAAGTTGATGAACAACATAAAAAGTCCAGATTAAAATCAAGAGGCAGATTCATCGTCCCCTCCTTTAGTATCTGTACTGGACCTGACCAAAGTCATAGGGTCCCAGGGAACTTTCATACTGATACTCACAGAGAAAGGTGGGTTTGTACGGTAGGGTCCCCCTATCATACTCTTTCCTCTCTAGCGTGCTGGAGCTGTACTGCTGCTGTTGCTGATGGAGGTGATGGTGAAGGCTGTGGTGTGACTGTGACCTCTGACCGTCCTTGCCAAAGGTGGAGAATGACCTATCGTTGGACGAGGCAGTGGACGAGGTCATGGTGAGTTGGTCGGACAGGTTGACGGAGGAGGGTACCTCAGTGTCGGGCAGCGTGGCGTCCATGCCGGGGACGTGCAGGTTGCTGCGGTAGTCCGGCCCCTGGCGCCCCTCGGACGGCACGAAGGACGGCATCCAGCAGCGGTCGGAGTGGCCCAGGGCCTTGCACTCCTCCGTGCAGTTGGAGAACAGGTCAGCACCTGCAGAGAATACAGGTCGAGGGATAGAAGGAAAGTGGAAGCGGGGTGAGGTTGGGAGAGGTGGAAAGGTGCATGTTTGGATGGACGATTACAGAGACATAAGAGGGGCAGTGAGAGGAGAAAGCGGCATGGATATTTGAAGTGGAAACACAAAATGGAGGGGGAGATGAGAGAAAAAGACCAGAAGAGAGAACATGAGTTAGCAATCATTTGCCAATGTCGCAAGCAGAAAAAGTGCAGCAAAAGCTATTCATCAAAGAGACAAGGCCAACATTGATGAAGCGAATTGTTTGTTTTCCTCCTCACCTCATTCATTCCGAATGAAATGTGCAATCACAGTGATGTGGTGTTGCGAAAACATTTCACCCCCTCTCCACATCAACATCCTCAGACTCACAATTGATTCCCAAACACCAACAGACAGAAAATGTGAATCCATATTCCGTCATCCTTACACAAAACAACTACAATTATCTTAAGAAATGTGCCACAAAAACCAACAAAATATTCACTTGCTGCTTAATCACACTCTGATGTCAATCACCACTATACAAACCGACAAAGTGTGTAATTGACACAGAGCTACTGAGAAAAAAAAACACATCAACATAAAAAAAGATTAAATTAACATCTGAAATGATATAATAGAATAACACACACACACTCACGCACACCCACGACCGGCATGAAAGAGGTACCAGTTATGTTAATTACACTCTCTTAGAGAGAATAAAGAGAGGAGGACAGGGGGACGGG
>JAPMOB010249979.1:0-20483 GCA_029875015.1 Lepomis gibbosus | reverse complement strand
ACGAGTGAGATTATGAAAGGGAAGAGAAAGGAACAAGACACATGAACAGAGTCATCATAATAATGAGACTCTGCAGCCGGTCTATACTCGCACGCAGATTGGATTTGTAGTTTTCCCAGTTTTCCGGACAATGTGGGAAAGCGTTAGAATGGCGGGATCAAAGCAGGAGACGAGCAGTTTAGGGTGAGAGTAGGAAAGCGATACATCAAAAAAGAGAGGCAGAAAAAGAGGGAGAGATGGAAAAACAAGGACGGCGGGCAATCTGTAATTCCCTGAGGCTGAGAGGGCTTCAGATCAGAGAGTCCACTTACACAAATCTATTCTACTGATCCATTCGACTGATAATGCCACTGTTCCTATTACTAAAAGCAGGAGGGCACACACACACACACACACACACACACACACACCAACAATGTAATGTAAGCATGTACATATCAATAGATATTAGCCTGCAGAGAAAGATAAGCCTATGGTGAGTATATATACGCGGAGACAAGGGGGTAATCTTCCAGGGGGGTGGGAGAATACTGTATATCACTTTTAATAATCAGAATAGATCAATACAACCACCCCGATGGAGTAACATGATCTTCTCTGACATAATGCAAGATCTGTGTTTTTTTTCTACTGAAGCTTCACATTTGCCTGCAGTTTTAAGGAAAGAAAAATACTTTCCATGTCCTGGTTGGTTCAGGTTGATTTTCTTACTAAAGTCTCTCTAAACAGTGACTGACTGACACCACAGTCCAGATGAGACTGTTAATACCGTGCGCTCAAAGCAATAAGCTCAACGAGTAGCGTTGAGTGGTGCAGCAACTGTTTTGACGTCATTTTTCCCCCCTGGGTGATGCCTCTCAGGCTGCATGTATACATACCTGCTTATTATGTTCTCTATCATCTCTATCAAGGAACCTAAGCATGCTTTTAAGTAGGATTAGTTCATTGACAGTACAGCAGATAATAACGTGGCCTTTTTATTTTTTTCCACTTTTCTTTGTTATGCTACAATTATTATGGAAAGTCAATAATTTCAGCATCATTTCTTAAATGTAGCTCTGACTAAAGATGCAGAGTAGATGATTCTTTAATCCAACTTTTCTCTACTACTGCTTTTACTGTAGTTACTTGTCCCCCCAGCTTCTGTAACCAAAAATACACCCGTGAAACTAGGCATCGAAAACCAGAAGGAAAGAAAACAGGCAAAAAAACTAAAGGTGAGAAATCGCCCATTCGGAGATCAAAAAATTTGAAAAGCCTTCTAAATATAAATCAGTGCCTGAATAGCTATTAAACATAGAAGCAAATCACATGCGCACACATTTAAAGCCACACATAGCTGGATTTAAATTAATTAACTATAGTATTACAAGTTACTTTAACCGTACACGTCATCCAGTGCACGTATACATTATTAACATAAGCACTGTCAACACATTGTCTAAGAACTGCCACTGTGGCTGATTCTATGTTTTGTTTTTGCGTGCATTGTATGGATGTAATCGTGTTGCTAATTCAGGCCTCATGGGGAGCGAGACAGGCGACGGAGACTGTGCAGTGGCATGAGGCTCACAGACCAGGGACAGCCAGGGCCAAACAGACGGGGGGAGGGAGTTACATATTTCACAGGCGGAGACAGCAGGCAGGAGAAGCAGCAAGACTGCAGGAACCATACGGAAGGAGAGGGGAGACCTCAGCTATCGCAGATGGAAAGAGCAATGGCCAGAAAGGACAGGGGGGAGACCCAGGCCTCGCAGATGGAGATGAGAGAGGGGTCACACAGAGGTGGGCAGAGAGTCTTAACACTTTGATTTAAGAACCAGATACAAACAAACAAAAATCCCATGCTAAACATTAGCTTTTATGTACTTTAACCCTATTGTATGGAAATGTTTTCAACATTTCACTGATTTGTCTTCCAGCCACCCATTTTCTAAACCTTCTTATCAACTATTCAGGGTCATGAGGGGCTGTAGCCCGTCCAAGTTTAATAACTAAATAAATAAAATATATAGAATGTAAGAAAAATAAATTAAGGATTAACAGGACAGCCTTGGAGCTGCTATTAAACTGTTCTGAGTAAAATGGCAGAAAAACAGGGATTGAGGGAAAATAGCTGCATGTAAGGGCTGACAGCAACTTTCTTACTATTTTATTATTATTATATTGTAATTCAGCAAGTTTTTGTCTGTTCGGTCTGTTGCCTCATCTGCCTGGCCCACAGAATCAGCACCAGCCAGTGCTTTTGCTGCCAAAGGGTTCATTTGGTTTTATCACCACCTAGCATGTGTGGGTTGTGGGTCAATGGCAGCTCTGTACTCAAGAGAAGAAACCAACCATGATGTGATAGGGTACAAAATGAGCAATCCAAAATTTCCAACAAGAGCAGTGCAGGACAGCTACTCTGGAAGACTTGTGTAAATGCTTATTCAGATTCTGAGTGGCGTTTACTTGCATTTACCCTCGGTTTCACCTCTCGAATAATTTCATGTTTAAAGGTTGGGGGCATATAGGTGGTATATCTGTTAATTTCCAGTCTTGCAGTAAAACTGTAGCTTTTTAATCGACTTTTTCTAAATTCATTTTCTCGTCGGAAACACAAGGGTGTTGACCTCAGGCCCTTCAGTCATCTCTGTAGCCACAATTCATATGTTTCTAAAGCAGAAAGCGTGACGCGCAGGTGCAAAACCAAACGCACATGTAACTATGCAAAAAGCACGCACACATGCAGACAGACAGAGGTGCAGAGTTAATGTCAAAGGATTAAGAGAAATGTCAGTTTGTTCTGTGTTTCTCATATCGCAGTATATTATTAAGCAGGCACAAGGACGTATTGTACTCTGGAGATGATGTGTAAATATAGTCTGCAGCAGTCACTGTTTACCTTATATCAGGCTTGGAGAAACTCTTGTCACTAGCTTCCAAACTACTCACTGATTTTTACCTGCTGGCTCACTCTTAAAAAAAAAACAGCGACATCAACACATATGTTTGCAAACACACACGCGCTTAAAATACTCTCTTAACGCAGAGATATGTAAATGTACACAAGTAAACAGACAGACAGGCCATGACACCACATGACACCCAGTGGCTGTTTATCCCAGTGAAGCACCTTTTCTTCCTCGGGCAGGAAGCAAAACAACAACCGAAACAGTGACTGGCAATGACAGGCCCTGCCAGCAGCCCCATCTCTCATCGTGACCTCATCAGGCAGGAAGAACACACGCACGCACGCAGGCATGCACGCACACACACAAACACGCACACACAGGGAGGCATAAGCGACGCTGCATAATGCAAACGCAATCTACGTGCTAATAAGCAATCAGTACTTCTGTTCTTTTTTTCTTTGTTTGGGTTTTTTATGAGTGTTTCCGAAATCCCACGTCGGCGCGATTTGACTAATTGCGCTGTCTGACATACATCCAGCAAGTGGGAGCGGGGAAATGAAGGAAAACAAATCCTGGGGAAACACGAGCCCCATGTTTGAATTCACTTTGGGGGTATATATCTGCTGCACTCAGGTTTGCAGTCGTTCCCTCCCTGCACTCATTCATCTGTCTGTCTCCCTCTCTCTCTCTCTCTTTCTATTAGTCCCTCTGTGTCTCATTCCCTCTTCCTGTGTCTGTCTCTTGTTACTTCCCTTCATATTTAATCCTCTTTGCCCGTTTTTTCCACTCTCTTTATCCTTTTTTCTCTCTCTCAAAAAAAAAAGAACACTCCTCGTCCCCAGGTAGAGGGTGTCTTCTATCCATACCTCTGTTTTTCATCTTGTCCTCCACTGTTCCGGAGAGAATGCACACATAAAACGTCAATATTTGGACAGCAGCTCGGGACGGCAGGGGAGTAGCGTAGCTTCCTTACACGAGTTGGCCAGTGAGGCTGTGATGTGTAAACCAGAGACCTCCCAGGGCCAAAACAGAGGAAGACGGTTCCTGCCATATCCAGTAATGACAGACAGAGAAATTGTTCAGTCTCTGAGAGGCAGCTACCATTTTCGATGTTGCAACTGGGCTGATAGGGAGAGCCAAGATGGCCGCTTGCCCTAACAGTGTCAGTTTGATTAATATCGCCCCTTATATATTGTTAGAGTAAAGGTTCTGGATGACCACTGATTATTGATCTCTGGTTTGTGCGCCTTTCATCACTTAGGCTGCCCTTTGAATGCACTGAGCCATATATCCTTGACCAGACTATGTCTTAGGCACAAGCATGTACACACTGAGACCTCCTGACTGCAACATTTAAGGGTCATTCTGGTTTATTACAACTATTTTCTTAGTTTTGGCCATAATTTCTATTAATTATTATACCATTCTACTCATCAGAGTTATTGTAAACACAGTAAATTTGCTACAACAAAGACCAATGCAGGAAGAAACGGAGAAAGGGTATAAGCTAACAGGTTAGCCTTTTGTTATCTAAACTACAGTATATTAGCTTTTTTTTTTTTTTTTTTTTCAAACAGGGGTGTTTATTATGAACAAACGCAGATGGAGTTGCTAAGTAGCTAATTTTCAGCAGACAGGATTGGGAACCGGTAATCCAAATATTTTTTTTTTGGGATTAAATCTGAAAGTGAGTACTCCGCAAACACTGATAACAGTTCCTTATTTCAAGGGGAAACTGTACACTTGTTTTCTCTTTCAAATACATTTGCTAATGTGGGTGTGAATTCTCCTTTCAACCTGTTGCCAGAATGCATGCTTCAGTAACGCAAATGTACATAAAAAGTGATTAAGTTTATGTCCTGTATCACGTTAGAGAACAGTGTAACACATATCTTGATGATATAGTTTGGCTTTTTTTTAAGGACGTTTAGCATCGCAGCCTGGCTGGAGCAGATGTTCAGTGACGTTAAATCTCTGGGCAGAAACGATGATGTGTGTGTTACTCACGGCTAAAGCATGTGTGTGACTCCGAGTACTTAACTGAGCTTTCCATTAGTCTTCCTCATATTCAGCTTCGGTAATAAATATCCAAAGACACTTTCTTTCCCTTTTTGATGTCATGTTTTCAGCAGATTTGAGATATCTATATGAAGAATGCTCGTGTGCTCCTTTTCATCGGTTTGGGAACACTTAGTTTGCTATTCAGTTCATTCAGAAAGCAAAGCCATACCAAAAGCACAGTGACACTTCACAAGAGTAGATTCCAATGTGTATAGGTAATGATTTCATTAAATGTTCTTATTATTGTTTTAATTGACTCCCTCACAGAACTCAAGTTGAAATTAATACACTTCTTTATCTACCTTAAATATGTTATAATAAGATAATAATTCAGTTTGAGATAAGGAAGACATGTAAGAATTGAAGTAGTCTAGTCAATTAGTTAATCAAAAAAATTGATCTTATCCTTTGTCTGCCAGCCAGCTTAGGAGAAGGGGTGACATCCCCACCTGTTACTGGCAAATGCTTTTGTTTAATGAGGCCATGTTTTTATCCCTTTTGCTGATGACAAATTTTTACTTTTCATGTCACATTGAAATGCTTTCCTCTTGCTTATGTTATTCTCTGTATGTTGCTTTTGAGGGCTTGCAAGTGGATATTTCATTTCTGTGTATTTTAACATTTAGAGGTTGTCCTTTTTACGACATGTTCTGGTGTCATTGCTCCCTTATTTAATCACTGTGTGACTCTTTAAGTTCACTGCCTTTTCTTTGTCTCACATGATAGCAAAGGGAATTTCCTTGGGTTTTGGACTGTTGTTCGGACAAAACAAACAATTTTGAGACGATACTTCCGGCTCTAGGAACCATTTTAAACTATTTTCTTACACACGATAGAAAAAATGATCTGCAGATGTATCGATGATTAAAATAATCATTAGTTGTAGCTGATATTTTCAAAAACACAGGACAATATGTCAGGATCCTTTGTTATTCATTTGACTACAGAACTGGAAATGTTTTTCCCCTCTTTTGTGCTTTTTTTGATCATGTTATCACTATGCAAGCAAAGTCATTGTCATTTGTCAGCATTCAGCATTTATTCAACTTATTTTCCTTCACATTCAGCAAGGTCTTTTTTTATCATCTGACCTTAACATTCTTTTTGGTCTCATGGATCATAGACTCGGGGATCACATCCTCCAGTAATGTCAGTATAGGGCCCGAGAGGAGGCTGTTTCAAAACCATGTGTGCTAAATTCCTCTGACAGCTCACTGACATGGGAAACTGCAACACGGTGCCCGCCACTAATTCATAATCAGCCATCTAATATACCGTTGCCACAGTGATTTAATTGTCCCATTTGTCACGGCTGTTGTTCTCACCAAAACAAACGCCATGATAACGATCATTTCCAGTCTCCCACCTGTCACGCAGCCTTCCACAGCTGATCGAAGGTTTCTGAGATGCCACATTTTTTCACTGATGAATATTCCATCCTCTCTTATCTGTCACCTTTTTTTTTGTTTTGTTTTGCTTGCTCACTCTTGCCACCATCTCCTATTAGAATGACAACGGATATAATGAGGAAAACAGCGTCCTATTTGATTCGAACAACCTAAAATAAGCATCAGGGTGTGTAGAGGTAAAAGGTGTGGTCGTCAATCAATAGTGCGTTTGGCTCCTGACGCAGCAGTGCCTCATTCCAGACGTGCTGCCTCTAGAAAAGCCATTTTGCCACTTTTTAAAGGTATCCGCTCATATCCCAGCCTCACAGGCAGTGTCCCTTTGATTTAAAACCACGTCAAGAGACTTATTTTCTAAAGTGTCAGACGAGCGGCCGAGCGGGAAGCTACGGCAGGTGTAGTTGATGATATGCCAACTGGAAATGGTTTTCCCTTGATTTGAAATATTCCGAGGTGCGCCAAAAGGGAGAGTGTGTCGCGTGGTCCCGTGAGGAAACCTTGCCTCTAACCCTCCTTTGATAATTGCTATGCAAAGGTTCCAGAAATGAATTACTGATCAGCCGAGTGTTGCGGAGAGCCAACGTGTGGGGGGAGACAGAATGAAGGATGAGACCATGCCACAAACCCTAGCAGAGAATATGTGTGTGTCAAACACACATACACACACGTTTAGAATGCAACTATATCTACTGTCAGTGCATGCTAAACATATGTGTGCGTATAATGTGCACCCACAGATATGCAAAACTGAGGAACATGCACTCTGCATAAAACTCTTATAGGCGCATGCGCACAATAACATACACAAACATAGCACACAACCCATGAGACATCTGACAATGTTCTCATCCCTATATTTTTAAACAGTAAAAAAATATCTCACATATACATAAAGACAAATGCCTATATAGAGCCAATACCTGGCAGAGAGCCAAGCACCAGCTACCACTCTCTCTTCTCAAACTGAATCTCATTTAAGCTTCCCAGAGCACCGACTCGTGGGAAAACTCCTTCTCAATACAGACATCATCACCTAGCCTCATTTTCTTCTACTCCAAACACACACATGCGCACACACAAGTGCAGTACATGCAGGTACATACGCCTACATATTAAATTTCACAATGGTATACCTTTACACCCACACACATTCACACAGTCTGGTTTTGTTATTTACAGAAGTCTGTAAAACTCAAGTCCCTCTCTCCGAAATACCAGTCGTGTGATATTACCTCCCATGGAGTGGTAAGCTGTTCCCTTCTAAATCCAACATGAGGAACAAATGTTGGTTTCCTCGTATGAAATACGGAGTACAGCACCAACTGTGTACACTCCCAGGACAGTGCCAAATGAGCATGCTCGGAGCCAAATAAAGCTGAGGAAACATGTTATTGGTTCATAAATGTTGTCCTGTAACCAGCAAGAAGGAATTCAGGGCAGTACTCCACTTAAAATAAGTTTTAAAATACAGTCTCTGGCCAGAACATAATGTCAGAGCTGATTGCTTCCTGGGGTTAGCTGACTAGATCAATAGGTTAAGATGAATATCACATATTCATACAGCGGCCTCTCTTCCTTCCCTTCTCTTTGTATGTTTCTGTCTCTGATCTGCTGAGTGGGAAAAAAATGCAGCAAAAAATGTTTAAAAAGAACAGCCAAACTGTGCTTTTCCAGATATTCATAGATCACACTCGGGTGGAAGATATCCAACTCAAAATGTATCTTTCAACATCCATGTTAATATTTATTTCACCAAACAATTTATTCTTGATAAATAGAGCAGCCTCTTGGATTTGTTCCAATTTTGCATTCCAGGCTTGCACAGTTTGACCTTCCCAGCCTGTTTCATCAGTGAGGGCAGGCAGTGACACTACCACTGCTGCATATTGGCTCTCTATTCTGGCTGGGTTCATTAATAATGTCAAACACTGTGGAGCCTGATGAGGACCATTCACTATCCTACAACACCTATCTAATCTGCTCTATTTGTATTCCCAGCACTGATATGATATTTGGCAGGCTCTGGTCTAGACAGGGGTCTTACGCGGGCTGTGTGGAACAATCCCTCAGAAGGAAAGGGCAGTTCAATATGAAATGAGATTTTGTATTGCTCCACTTTTTGTCTTGACTCCAGTTTGATCAATAATCAGGTACTAACCTAATAGAATTTTAGAGAGAACAAGGGGGGCTTACGACCTAAATCCTTTTCTAAAAAAATCTCCTGCACTGTAAAAGAGAAATGTGAGTCAGTAAATAAACCTGAAGTGAGAGTGTGGATGTTCCCTCATTCGAACATTTTACCTTCGCCTTAACTTTTAGAAGATAAAATAAGAATGCAAAAGCTGCTAATGTGCTGATCAGCTGAATGTATGAGGAAAAAAGACAGCACAACCTACCGACTATGAGGCTGATTAAATGCATCTCATTATGTCAATTTAAGCTTCCGTGCCTTTTCTTTTCACTTGAGTGAACCTATTGATTTGTGGCACTAATGCACTATAGGCCTCACACTGCCTCGCTGCGAGTCGCTGTCCTTTTCAGCACCACTCAGTGGAACAGCAGTGGGGTTAGAAAGAGAGAAGGGGAACAGCGGCAAGAAGGAGAGGAAGAAAAGAGATTTCCCCAAATGTTCCTCCCTTTCACCCGGGTGTGAAATACAATCAACACCTCTGGGGCCTGATCATGCCAGCCAGCCAGCCAACAACACCGGAGCCCGGGCCTTCGCACACTCTCAAATTAAGGAAATTAAAAGTCACTGGTCCGCACCAACAATCCAGTATTATCCAATTCACAATTGCAAACACACACTATGGAAAGAGAGGAGGGAGGGCTGTGTTTGTGTGAGCACTGAATTTGTGTGATTATATGTGGGGGGGGGGACTCACCGGCCGAATGACCCCGGTTGGTGGCATCGTGGTCGCTGTCGCCCTGTTCGCTGTCGCCATGACCACTGTCTTTGGAGCTGACGATGTCTGCTTCCTGGAATGCCGAGCTGGGAGAGGCGTTGAAGTGAGAGTGCAGACAGTCGTGTCAGAGAAAAAAAAACGGGAAGGAAGAGGAAGGGGAAAATTATGCAGGAGGTCAGAGAAAGAGGTCGAGGTGCAACATTGGGAAGGTGGGAACATAAAGGGAAGGAGAGGAGGAGGATTACATGAGGGGCAGAGAGAAAGAGGAAGGAGAATCGGAAATCAACACTACATTAATACAGTCACGGTGGCCGTCAAGAGTCTAAATTGGATGTTACACATGGCATGTAATGAAATCCAGCATTAGAGCTTTAATAGGCGCTGCTCTGTCAGTTATGGGACTGATGCCAAATTGAAGATGAACGTTATGGATGCACTGGGAACCATGTAGCCTCTCAAAGCCACAATTAACGATGCGGAATATACAGGACCCACACAGATGGGTGTAATATTCAATTTTATTGATATGTGAATAGGCTGTGGTTCCATGAGGCCTATTGGATGTTAGAGGTCCCCTGATGGTGGATGGTATGTGGCTCACTAGGTTTGGCGCATTGGTAATAATAC
Organism: Lepomis gibbosus; assembly: GCA_029875015.1. NCBI lineage: Eukaryota > Metazoa > Chordata > Actinopteri > Centrarchiformes > Centrarchidae > Lepomis > Lepomis gibbosus. Next base: position 10,589 of record JAPMOB010249979.1, on the reverse strand, counting down.
AGTGTGTGAGTGAAGGTGCTGAGGTGTGTGTGTATGTGTGTGCTCTTCTCACTACCTGTTGACACGTCTGGGTCTGTCCACAAGATAGCCAAGTTCTGCTCGTTGGTGTTTTGTCTGGAAAACCCACAGAAACACACATTTGATCACTTTTAATGGCAAATAGACACATTCTTAAAGACATAACAAGGAGCTCATATACTAGATGAGAGGAACATAACTGACCACTTATGCATACATTGTCAACATGTAACTGTGTTAGAAGAAGCTGTGGCAGCACGAGGCGGAGTTACTGGCGGTGCGGCGCATCCACTTTGTGAGAGAGTGGGCGAGAGGAGAGGAGAGCAGGGGAGAGTGGGTTAGGGAGGCGATTGAATGCGTAAATGATTGAGCCGCCCGATGCTGAAACTGAACAACCTTTGTTCACGGTGCTGGCATGCTGGGTCGTGCACGGAATACTTAACGCACAGCAAAGGCAAGGCTGTGACTGGCTGTCTGGCTCCGCTCCAGCCACACCGCAATCAACAAAAAGCCCCAACTCCACAGCTCCCCGAGCAGAACGCACAGGCTGAGCACAAAACAGGGCCGTCACTCATCTCCTCCCGTTTTCTGGTGATATTTCCCACGAAAACTTTTTTAATAAGAATATATCAACTAAAATGTGCTGTGCTTAAGGAGCACAAGTTAATGAAGGCTGCTAACCAAACTATCGTGCACTCACAGAAATACTCTCTTTACGGGATTTCTTCTCTGTATTATGTTTCCCTTTCACTGTACTTATCCAAAATCTGCATTACCTGAACTCACTTCGGTAAGAGCCACACCTTAACCCAAATATTAAAAAGCCGCTGATTTTGAAGTCATTGCATATCCGTGCGTGCGCGCTTGTGTAAATACATGTATATATCACTCAGATTAAATTAATTTCACCAAACAAAATCAATACATTAAATTAAATTTAAAAAATCATGTCTTCCAACTTCCTGGTCTGCCCTTAAAAAATGAATCATGTTATTCCCAAATTCTAAATGCAAAAGCTGCTCTGACAGCAGTCTGTTGCGAATGAAAACTAAGAGGCCACATGAGATTTAAAAATTGACATGTCCAGTCACCATTACGCATGGCAGTGATTAAAGGCCAGTGAGCAGAACAGCCACGTCAATAGCAGATACCGCTTCCATCCTCTCGGAGACTTTAGCAGCGCGTGACCTGAATGCGTAACATACTTTGACATGAAGCAGACACAGCTGTTGATTTCTGGAGGATCTTTAAAATTAGGTTAACCCTTTAAATCACGGTGTTGGGCAGTTTAACTACAACTGATAGGGAGTTAAGTGGAGCCCTGGGCGACACAAGCTGATCCAGGCTTACCTCATTAGAGAGAATACTGCCATTGGATATGATGTCCGGTTGTTGGTCACTGTAACCCGTGACTATGGCGCCGCAGGGGTTGGTGTGATCCGTGTCAGTGCTGCGGGAGGGGCTGCACGGTTTGAGGAACATCAGATCCGTTTTGGCGGACTCCGGTGTCAGACACACCTGGTAGCAGTAGGAGTTCTGGTTCTGGTGGTGATGGGAGCCGAAGCCCCCTCCCACGCCGCCCACACCAGACTCCTCAACGGGCACCTGCCCCACGGGCCCGACCCCTGACGTCACGTTGGTGCTCTGAACTAACATGATGTCGGATTTACTCAGCTTCTTCTGTTTCCGGCCGCGAGCCTGTCTGCTACAGCACGAGCTGCAACACAGGCAGCAATCACCGGCCAGCAGGCACGTGTACAGGTTGAGCTTCTTGTCCTTTTGGCAGCGCACGGCAAGCACGATCATAGCCAGGAGGAACACGAAGGACACGGAGCCCAAAGCGATTATGAGAATGAGGGTGAGGTCAAGGGAGGTCTCCTTTGCCTTGGAGGCCGAGCCGCGGTCCCCGCTGCGGCCTTCGACCACGCTGTCCACTAATATTACGCTCACACTCGCCGAGGAGGAGAGAGGGGGCTGCCCGTGGTCCCTCACTTCGATCAGCAGGTCGTAGAAGCCCTGCGGGTCCCGCTTGGGAGAGATCCTGCGGGCTGTCCTCAGCTCCCCCGTCCTCCAGTCCATGCGGAACATCCCCATCTCGTTGCCCCGCAGGATGCTGTAGGACAGCCGTGCGTTCTCGCCATCATCCGCATCCATGGCCACAATGCGCGTCACAAGGTAGCCGGGTTCTGCAGAGCGCGGAAGGTGCTCTCTGGCTGTGCCGTTTTTACCAATGGGGGCTATTACAGTGGGAGCGTTGTCATTTTGGTCAACTATGATCACATTTACAGTGGCGTTAGAGAAGAGCTCAGCAGCACCAGAGTCTTTAGCCTTGACCATGAAGCTAAACTCCTTAAGCTGCTCGTAATCAAAGGAGCGCAGCGCGTAAAGGTAGCCGGTGTCCTGGTTTATGGACACATAGGTGGCCACAGACATGTCCTGTATATTACACTCCAATATGGAGTAAGTAATAAGAGCGTTCTGTCCTATATCAGGGTCCAAGGCGCTCACCGCGTGAATGAAAGCACCGGGCACATTATTCTCAGTCACATACACATCATAAACAGCCTGCGTAAAACGGGGCGCATTGTCATTCTCATCGGAGACGTGCACTTTAATGGACTTGCTGGTGGCCAGCGAAGGCTGACCCTTATCTTTGGCCACCACCGTGATGGTGTAGGAATCAGTGTTCTCTCTGTCCAGCGGTCCGTCTGTCACGATGGTGTAGTAGTTTTTAAAAGACGATTTCAGCTTGAAAGGAACGTCTCCCAATATCTCGCAGCTCATATGTCCATTCTCACCTGAGTCCCTGTCTGAGACGCTAAAAAGTGCGATCACCGTGCCAGGGGCGTCCTGCTCGCTTACGGACTCAGTCACAGTGCTGAAACCGATCTCCGGTGTGTTGTCGTTCACGTCCATGAGTTTGACCAGCACTTTGCAGTGCGCGGGGACAGCATTAGCCCCCATGTCTTTAGCCTGGACATAAATCTGGTGCGTGTTGCTCTCTTCATAGTCCACCTCGCCCGCCACCTCTATCCTGCCTGTTCTGGCATCGATGTTGAATAAGTCCTTTACCCGCGGGGCGTTATGACTGCTGAAAGAATAAACTATTTCCCCGTTTTGTCCCTCGTCAACATCCGTGGCGTTGAGCTGAATGACCAGAGTGCCCACAGGAGAGTTTTCCCGCAGGTTAACAGAGTACACAGACTGGTCAAAGGTGGGCGCGTTATCATTAGAGTCCAGAACTTTAACGACGAGGAGAGCCGTCCCGGTCCTCTGCGGGATGCCCCCATCCACAGCTGTCAGCACATAGCGGTGCACCGCCTGCTGCTCCCTGTCCAGCGGCTTCTCCAGCACCAGCTCTGCGAACTTGTTCCCGTCGCTCTGTGTCTGCACGTCAAGGTAAAAATAGTTATTATTTGTTATGGCATATGTGCTGAGCGCGTTTGTGCCCACGTCAGGGTCGAAGGCATTCTCCACCGGGAAACGGGTCCCGGGGATGGCGCTCTCCGATATCTCCACGGAAATATCTGTTTCGGGAAAACTGGGAGGATTGTCGTTGATATCCATCACCTCAATCTCCACGCGGAAGAGCTCTAGCGGGTTCTCCAGAAACACCTCCAGGTGCAATAGGCACGGGATGGTCTGCTTACAGATTTCTTCCCGGTCAATTTTCTCCTTCACCAGGAGCGCACCGTTCTCTAAGTTCACCTCCAGATAAGGTGTTCGCGAACTAGGCACCGTCTGAAAGCGGCGAGCGGAAAGTTTGGTAATGTCCAGCCCCAAATCCTCTGCAATATTCCCAACCACAGAGCCAGGTTCCTGCTCCTCTGGCACGGAGTAGTGTAGCTGAGAGACAGCTCCATCCAGGATGGAGAACAGGAAAATTAACCAAATCATCTCCTCTCCCTCTCACAAATTGCACTTCGAGACGAAAAAAAAGTGTTATTCCTTTTTCTTACAAGAAATGAGCATTTCCCATTTCCTCTGTCCGTAAAAAGGCAGTGAAATAAACAGCAACAAGGCTGTCCGATTCTGAAATTCCTCTCCTCTGCCTCGGGTCAGTGGAACATTGTGTCGTTTCAGCTGTGAGAAGCACAGCCATTTGATCCGAGCTTCTCTGTTTTAATCAATTCTGCACCGGTCTGTGAGTTTTGGCGTCAGCGCAAACATTGCAGGCTGGAGCCAGGACGCAGAGCCAACACTCCCTGTGCACAGAACAGACTGCCCCTTCTTCACATAAAGTCACACAACAACATAGGAAATTCCACACAAGCAGGAAAAAAGACAGCAAAAAACAACTCCTATTTACGCACCGCCGAAATCTATAACAAATGCAACTTCTAAATAAAGACTGGCGAATAACAGGACTTTCTCTCTATCTCTCTCTGTGAGGATGTAATCACTGCGCCTAAGCGCTCAAAGCGGATGATGTTCTCAGCTCGGCTTCTGTAAGGCGAGTGCGAGCAGCGGGGTTGGTTTTGCGCACAGCTCCTTCCCCCACCAGCCAATGGTATTCTCAAACACCGGGTGTAATGGCACCTGATTGGGGCTCTGCAACGCCAGCCAGAGCACACATCGGGCCCCCACAACAAAACCAGTTAAGTGCCGCTGCGCTCCTCTCTTCTCCTCTTCTCCCCTCTCTCCTCCAGGCCCAGCCTCAGTTGTAGCAGGGAAATTAAATGTTTTACACATCCAGTGAATTAAGAAAGCCGAATAATAGTGGATGACAGTTGGCATCGGCGGGGCTCTGTGTCGATTATATTGCAGCTGCCTTGGGAATGCTGGTATTTTTGAAATGTTATATTGGAAAAAACTGCCTGTATTTTTAATGTTTCGTTTCCCCCATGTTGCAAATGGTTCTCAAGTTTTTAAATAAAGTGGAATACCATGATTAGATTAGCTTTGACGCTATTATATCAACAGTTTGGTATTAGCTCTAATTCTAATGCATGAGTCAGAATGTAGGAAGGATGCCCACAGCCAAAGACCACCATGTAAAGAGCCTGCGCAAGTAAAGATAGCTAGTGACGCAATACCCCACAGTGCCATGGCCACTCTCTCTCTCTCTCTCTCTCTCTCTCTCTCTCTCTCGCCCAGAGACGAACACACTAAGCACAATGGGGGTGGGGGCATAAAACATTTTAAATAAAGTAATATCTCCATTGTTGTTTGGTAGTGAGCATCAGTATGTTGCAGGGTTCCATCTGAGCAGGATCACACATGACTTACTTTAATTCAGTGTAATGAAGCACCATACTTTAGTCCTACCGTGTTGCTAATAGCCTGGAGCCTATTAGTTCCCCTATCTTCCCATTCTTATCATTAACCCCCTCACATGCTGGTCGTAACTGTAATGCAGTTGCATCATGTGCTAATTTAATTCATAAAACATAAATTAAATATGCAAATGGAATAGTAGTGAGGGAGACACAAGTAGTGGGGGTCTAACTACTTGCGCACCATTTGGAGGATGATGACAAAAAGATGAAAAAGAGCGTAATTGAAGCTAATTAGCATAAGTCTCTAATTCCAAATGTAATTGACGGAGCGCAACAGTATCGGCCGTAATGCAAAGCGACGTGCCCATTGTGCAGTGGATTAAACAGCGAGTGATACGCGATTCTGAATCGCGCCATACAAGTCAGGAGAAACAAAGAGGAGACGTTAGATGAATTTCCACTCATGTCTGAGCCGGAGTTGTGTGACTGAATCGAGCTGACACTGAAGTCAGATCTCAGAGCAGAGCGCACAGCATCTCCTCTCTCTCTGTCTCTGTCAGAGTGTTGCAGAGACCAACGTCGCCCCCTCGCGTCAGCCCGCTTTCTTTTTAATAATTCCTGGAGATGAAGAGGGACCACTAGAACCTACACACTGGTGTCCACTCACCAGTGCTGGCGTGGTAGAAATAGCTGAAGCAACGCAGCATATTGAGTTGTTGAAGTTTATTTACTATTCGTTTTGATTTCCCTCCACGTATTGCCTCTGAATACTTCTTCGACCACTGTCAGCATGACACGTACAAAAAAAAGAAATAAAATATCAAACTTTGATTTAAAATATAAAAATATATACATTTAATTTATATAAAATACATTAAGTATAAATGTTTTATTATCATCATCATCATCATCATCATCATCATCATCATCATNAATAATAATAATAATAATAATAATATAGATTCGATTTTTATATTTTTTTTATTTATATTTTATGCATTTTTATTATATTCAACTTTATTATTTTATTCTTATTGTTTTTCTTTTGGCATGGCATGCTGATTTTTACCCAAGGTATTCAGATCCTTCACCTAAATAAAAATAGCAACAAAATATTAATCACGAGCAAAAGTCCTTGCGTTCACTTAGAGCAAGTAAAAGGTATTAACAATTAACAATGCATATTTTAAAAGCCGATCATGTTTTGTTTAGATATTCTTAATGTGCAGTGAAACTATATGTAGCAGGAAAATGTAGTCAAGACAAAAGTACAATATCCTCTTCTGAAATGCAGTGGAGTAGAAGTATAATATGGAAAAAAAAGTAGGTACTCAAGTGAAGTACATTAAAATTGTACTTAAGTAAGGTACTTGAGTAAATGTACCCTACTTAGAAACATTCCATAAATGTCTATGCACTGCCATAACATTTCTTCTAAATTTAATTTTAGCCAGGGCTTTAGCCACGATTGTAGAACTACAAGGGTTCATGAATCCAGATTCCCCCAATGCCAGCCAACCTGCCTAAGAAATATGTGACTAGATGTTAAAATCTCATACATTAAAATGATTGGAACTATTTTTATTGGGACGAAATGTATTAGTGAAAACATTTCCCTCTTATACTTGTTTTAGGGAAATAATGCATATTGGCAGTTTGGCAGTTTACATGTGTGCTTATAAAGGGCCTGCAAACATCCACGTGTGTGTTTAATCACAGTGACTGACTAGACCTACACTCAGATTGATCTTTGGTGGATCTGCGCTGGAAGTTACGAGAATGTGTAAGAACAGCCTTTTTTCACAGCAGACTTTTTGAGTAGTAATAGTAGGAAAAGCACAGTAAGTAAGTAAATAAGTAAGTAAAGTGAATTTATATAGCATCTTTCACAGATAAAAATGTGCTTCACAATAAAGTGCAATACAATACATCAAAGTGAGATACAACATATAAAACAAATGAATACATAAGAGAAACATAAATCAGACAGCCATAAAAACCCTTGTCTTACTAAAAGCCTGTTTGAATACTAGGGTCTTCAATTGCTTTTTAAAAGAATCAACAGAATTTACACAACATAGTAACAGTGGCAATGCATTCCACAACTATAGGTGCCACTGCTTGAAATGATTGATCCCCTCTGGTCTTGAAGTGAGAGAGGGGAACCTACTACTGTATCAAGACAGAGATGTGGGGAGGGACTGACCATGCAGGGATCTAAAAGTAACGACCAGGACTTTAAACTGGATTCTATACTGGACTGGTAACCAGTGAAGCTAAAACAGGTGTAATGTGTGCCCTTTTGTTAATGTGAGCTAGACGACTTGCAGCAGAGTTCTGAACAGCATGGAGAGAATAAAGCACCTTCTTAATCAAACAAGTAAACTGTTACAGTAATCTAAATGAAAGGAAATAAAAGCATGAATGATCCTCTCAAATTCAGCCTTTGAATCTAGAGTTCTTAGTTTGGATAGATTTCTCAGTTGAAAGAAGCAGTTTCTAACTAATCTAATAATGACTAATTTAACAAATTTAGAGTGGTACTCCATCAGTAGAGCTAAATAACTTCCACATACAGATGATAACATATGTTGCTGAACTGGCTAATTATATGTCCTAGAGGGAACATACACAAGAGGAATATTATAGGTCCCAAGACAGAACCCTGAGGTACCCCACACAATTCACTGAACACTTAACACTAAAATGTTTGTCGGAAAGGTATGAAAACCATTTTAAGACCGATCCAGACATCCCGACCAGATCATGAAGTCTATTAATCATAATGTTATGATCAATAGTTTCAAATGCAGATGAAAGGTCAATAGGACCAAAACTGTGTATTCTTTAGAGTCAGCTGACATCATGATGTCACTAGAGTGTTTAAGTACTGCAGTTTCCATTGTGTGCTTTTTTGCGTAAACCGGACTGGAATTTATTAATAGCATTAACAATGTCTCAATGACAGTGTGTCAGAGAGCCAGTATTGTGAAAACCCGAAGTGGCTAAATGGAATTCAGCCAGCATTAATTTTATTATCTAAACCTGCTTTTCATACCGTGAGATGTTAAAATGGCGTCTGTGAAACAGGCATATAAGAATAATAAAGGAGTAATATTTCCCAGGTAGAGTGAAGGGCATGAAAATCAGTCTCTACGAAAGGCCTGAGAGGACAGCTAATCAACAAAATATGTGAAAACATCAGTGTGGGTGTCCAATGGGTGTTCAGGGCTTCGCAGGGCTTTTAAGACTTGAGTTGTTCTCAGTTATGTAAAAAAAGATGTGTAAGCACTAAGCAGATCATCACTGAAACAGAGACTAATAGTAGCAAATAACCAACTGTAGTCCCATCACGTTGTTTATTTATACTTGACAACACTTTGAGAAAGAATTTGACATTTTGGGAAATACCCTTATTCACTTAGGCATCTTGCCGAGAGTTAGATGAGACGGTCGATCCCACTCTCATATCTGTCTGTTGAAAAGAGAGTGGTACTCATCCTTTCATGTAATTCTCCACATGAACGTGAATAAGCGTGTGTCCTCAAATGTCAAAGTATTCCTTTAAAGGGACTTTACATTAGTGCAATACTACTTTCCGTGATGAATTTACTGTATATAAATTCACTGTAGCATAATATATATTCAACACAATGATTTTGGTTAACTGCATTTGGCTCCACATCATTCCTGGTTTTGTCTCATGACCAAGAACAACATCGGTGGTCATTCTCCTTTCACTCTTGGCGCATTTATAATTTAGTGGCTCCAAAATGACAAATGGGACATAATTTTTGACAAATGATATCATAACCGGCCATGATGTGAGGGGCTAACAGACTAACGCTGGTCTGTAGGTAAAAGCTCAGCAGGTCATTAAAATTTCATAATAAGAACAAAAAGGCAATTAAGATATCATTAAGGGGGTTAGCACCCAAAGGATATACCTCAAGCCTATTACAGTGCCCTTCGATAGGCCTGTACCCAGCCACTGCTTTAAAACTGCACTTCAGAGACTGCAATACAACTGAGTTGTAGCCCAATGACAAACAAGTAAATGGGAGGTATAGTCCCTTTCAGTATGTCAACAGGAGTCTGCCTTGTTGGGAATTAAGCACACAGTCACTACTCAGGAAAATTAGTCCACGCCTTGTTTAAATGTACTCTGGGTAATCAGTACAGAGAGAAAAGAACCTTGTTAATTTCTATGATTTTAAGCCATTGGATTACTTACTGAAAACCCAGGGTGGTAAATGCTGGGGGAACTGTAAAAGAGAACAGAATAGGTCAATGAACAAACAATGTGAATGCGGACACCGGAGTTAATCCTTCCCATTGTTGCAATAATCAAGGCTGAGAAGAAAACTGATCAATACACAGCCAATGCAATTTACTGTTAATAACTGTCCCACTCCTACTTGATTCAGCTATGTCATTGGGCCATAAAGCCAAAGTGTTTGTTGTGCTTTTATTACACAACAAACAGTTGTGTATTAAAAGCAAAATATATTCACCCTTTAACCCCAAATGAGTGTGGTCAGCCTCATTTGTACAATTTGGGTTCCTGTAATTGCTTTAGCCTAGAAAGTACAGTGGGCTGTGAGCCGGACGAGACCATGTACAAAATGGATGGTTGTGCCCTCAGCCCAAAGTAACTGTATGTGTGATCAGTGTCTGTCCCAGACAGCTGCAGGGTGACTCCCTGCCCTGATGGCCATTACTCAGTCTGATGGATGGAGGGGTAGTGGAGGAGTGGTGGGGAGAAAAAGCAAGGGGTGGGAGGAAGGAAAGAGGGGAGAGAGATGGGGCTCAAAGGAAGGAGTGGACAGTAGATTAGGGCAGGATGAGCGAGAGAGCGTGAGGAAACAGCGGTATGGATGGAGTAACAGGGGCCTCAGGAGGTTGAGGTGTTAAAGTGAGATGAGGGGAGGTGAAGGAAAAGGCGGTGGAAAGATGGCAATCTGAGATCCGGGCATGACAGCAGTGGATGGTGCTGATAAGAAATGGAAGAAGAGGAAGAGCGAGAAGGGAAGAAGATGAAGCTGATGCTACTTTAGGTAATTGGTTTATTTTCACAGAGAGAATCCATCACCATTTCTCTAAATACATCAGTAACTGTCAGCAAGATCATTTTCAACTCTTGCATCTTGGCATGATGCTTAAAAACATTTGTAAAAAAAAAACAGACCATAAAGAAAGCTGGCGCCGTTTAAAGCAATGTTGGACACAAACAGTATGCTACACAAGAAAGCAAGTGCAAATGACATACAGAATAGGCAAGGCAAGGCAAGTTTATTTGTATAGCACATTTCAACAACGAGGCAATTCAAAGTGCTTTACATAAAACATAAA
>JAPMOB010249977.1:0-19064 GCA_029875015.1 Lepomis gibbosus | reverse complement strand
GTGTTGGGCTGTTTAAGAGCACTCTTTACACAGTTATTTGTTTGTTTTGTTTTTTTTGTTGGGGGGGGGGCAATCCTTTTGCCTGCAGTTTAAAGTCATTAGGTCTGCTTTTCTTCTTTGAGGCCTTTTTTTAGCCATTACCATTGTAACCATTGTTCTGGCATGTGCTGCAGTCATATTGAGTTTATTGGCATTCATAAAGATCATTTTACCTTAAACAGCAGTGGGTTGGATGATTGCTGCAATCTGAAAGGTTTTTGCTGAAGACGCAGAAGTCAGTGTCTCTACACAATTAAATCACGTACAGTGGACCACAGAACTGCTGATATTCTGTTTTCAGTTAATAAAATTACCTAACAAACACTTTATTTCACATTGCTCTTTTCCAACAAACACACTTTTCATTTAATTACTATATAATTTACAAGTATAAGTACAGACTTGTTATTTATATCAAATACGTGGTAAATATAACTGTGAAAGTCATCTCAAACAACTAGAGGTATGAATTATTTTGACAGCGGTGTGTATCAGACTCTCCTGGTGATTTCTTTGGTATGGGAGATGTTGCACTCTAGAAGACATTGAAATAGATAGCATAATTCTTTTTTGTGAGGGATGCACTGTTTATTAGAGATCTATCAAGTGAGATGGGGTATTGCACTGTAACTTGACAGTACCTGTGTATTTATTGCCCTCGCTCGATGCCTCTAGAAGGCCTGTAATAGAACTGATAAACAGGACAATTATGGTCTGAGCTCCTTTAGCTTGTATTGATTAGGACATTTGGCACTAAAACTGTCTGGCCTTCATTTCTTGTGACAGGTTATAGTTTTGAATGCCCCACAACCTTATAGCAGCTAATTTTACAGCTAGCCAGTTAGTTTGCTTATCCAGCCATACAGCCTTTCCCTCATTCACCTATCCAACAATCTACCTCTAAATCCATTGTCCACTAGTGGCTCAGTGACCAACATTGTCATTTCACAGTTTGTTTGTTTTTTGCTTTGATTAAGTCCTTTCAAGTTTGCAAAGTCTGTTGGTCAGATATTTTTGCTTCTGAAGTCTCATGACTGAAAAACACTCTTCCTATTTTCCAATTCAGGCATACTGTATGTCACGTGTTTCTGTCCAGCAATCAACAACAACTGAGAGATGGGAAACAAACAGTAGAGCTGACATTTTCAACCTTTCCGTCAATTCCTAGTTGACATGTAATTCTGATGCTGACATTGCTATAATATCTACGAGGCACTTATTAGCAAAACACAGTGGATTGTTGCTGCAACTAGCAAATCTGTTTTATTTTGTTTAGAGTTTATAAAAGCAGAGCACAGAGCACACAGAGCAGACACATGTTCCTGCTGAATCTACTTCCAAAATCATTGTCCACTTGTGGCTCATAGGCTCCTAAGCTCCTTGCTCATCTGATCATGATTGGACAAAGCCCATTACTGTCAAACTATGCTGTTTCTTAACCTGTTAAGAAGTACAGTAACTGAAAGCAGACAGCAAACATTAAGTTCTAAGTATGTGTAGTTTTACGTATTATAATATGTTACCATGCTCCTCTTTCATGTGCACTGCTTTATGCTAGTTATGATTGAGAAATATGAGATTCCTTTCAGTGAAATGTTTTCTACCACGCCTTTGACCTAACAGAAAACCCTGTGCTTTTTTTTCAACCCTCATTTGAATTAGAAATGATGCCTGCACTTAAATCGGCTGAATTGAAAATTGTACTGGCCACCTACCCTCACTTAGACTTCAAAGAGCAATTGTTTGAATGGTCCCAAGCTCAAAACTCTCAAGTGAAGCAGCATCATTTTTGCCTATTATCCCCTATACTCCATTGCACTGTTACTGATGGGGATTTGATTTGACAGACAGGTTCCAGCTGTATGAGTCTTTGCCATCCTACCTGCATACTTATGGGGGATTATGTAGCATTGGAAACTTTATATCTCAGGAATGGACTCAATGATGTATGTATGTGTGTTTGTTTGTGTGTGTGTGTGTGTGTGTGTGCTTGGGAGAATGTTTGATGTAAAAACAATGAAACCCTCTGGGTTTGTGTGTGTGTGTGTGTGTGTGTGTGTGTGTGTGTGTGTGTGTGCACCTGGGTCTTTGTGATGCCTGAAAGGTTTTGGTGTCCACACTGACAACTGTGCATGCACCTGTCATATTCCTTTGAATAAGCTTACCATTGCTAGCAAGACAGAACCCCAGAGTAAGTTGGGGTCATTTTTGTAATGGTAATAATGCACTGATGACAGTTCAGATGGGCTCTGTGTCCTGCTTCTTTGTGGATGTGTGTGTTTGTGTGTGTAGGATTGTGCATCCCTATGAACACATTTTGCCAGCCTTTCAGAATAGCATGTCTGAACTTCTCTTCTAAAACTCTTGGCTGCACAGAGTTGATTGTACCGAAGAGAGGTGCTTACTAAAGAGGCAAAGGTGTAACAGATATTCAAACGGCCTCCAGCTGCTCACCACAACAAGAAGTTTATCTCACCTATCTGGAAATTAGAAATATACATTTGTGCTCCTTCGTTTTTGGAGCTGTTGAAAATAGGAAGTTACCAGCAGCAGTGTGATGGATTAACTGTCCTTTGGTTCTTCCGAATCATGTTTCAACACATACGATGTAGAGGTGGCATATGGGGAGTAAGGAGGACTGATGAAAAAGACAGTAAGGGAATTGAAGGTGAGATGACAAAGTGGGGTCTACAGTAAATGTCACCTGCGGGCTAGTATAGCTGCAGTGGATTAGTGGAAGACAGTTTCACACCACCATAGTAAACATCCCTGTCCATGATGAGATTGATCATGTTGATTTTGGGGATAATCTGTTGTGAAATCTTTGGCTCAAGTGGAAGTGTTGTATGATGTCAGTCTATTGAATGTGGTTCAATTTAGTGGGGTGACACGGGAATGCGTTTTTCACTCCGGTCCTATGACAATCTCACAACAATACTTCTGTCCCATCCCAGTCCCACGGCAGATTAAAAACAATCAGGAAACAGTGTTTATTCGTAATGGAACTGCATTTATATAAAAATGAAATAGCATAATCCTGTGAAAAATGTCAGAGCATTTACAGGACTGTGTTTCAAGAATATTGGAATCTACTAAACCTTACATTGCTGTTGTAGATTTTGCTCAACAATTTATCTTTGTTTAAGTTTTTTTTCTGCAAAGTTGCTGATAACTCAGTGAAATATTTACTATATACTTATGAACTAGTGTTACTTTTGTCAGATGAAACTAAACGAAATATATTCATCAACGACCTTTTTCTCCCTGACGAAAACGAGACAAAGACGAGATGGCGACAATGTCCTTAGCTGCTGACTATGACCATATTAAAATACAATATTGGTGACAAAAAATGACAAGAATAAGATGTAATTCATAAAATAAAAAACGTTAATAAAATCTCTTTTTCTTTTTATCAGTGTAATGAGGACAAAAAATATTACAGGCCATATTTTCTCCTTCTGGTATATTTGTCTTCCTGTGCTTTGAATGCTGGGCGACTACGGTGACGCCTGGCGCGCAAGGAAAATGTTCCTGTAGAGGATGCGAACTACCTGACTATACGTAGCAGGCCAGTCGCTCCGCGATCTCCTGTCCCTGGTCTGCCCCACTCCCTCTCCGGTACAGGTTGTGTCGCTAGTACAACTGACACGCTGGGATCCTTCCCTCTGGCTGGATTAATATTACGCATAATCCATGGGTCTACTACTGCAGCTGGGGGATCCCCGCAGCACCACGCAACTTTCTAAATTCTTCCCTCTCACGGAGAAAAAAAGGTCAATTCGCAAACACAACTGCAGCTGTTGTGTGAAGTGTAATTGTAGCAAAATGGCTACATATGAAATTATTATTAAGACAAATGTGCCTGATACTTAGCCCCAGGCCTACATGCTTGCAGTTGATGAAGTTGATAATAATGATTCAGCAGTAAGAATCCTAATTGGTCCCCCTTGTCCCCTGAGCTCCCCGAAAGCTATTTATAGGTATAAGATTTTTGGATAAAACACTACAAACTTAAAGGGGCATATCAAGGCTAACCACCTGGGAAGTGAGTTATGTTAATGTCTCCTTTGCAATAAAAATTAGAACAAAGTTAACATTCAAATCATATCTCTATTTTGGTCAGGGCAGATTGACCAAAGTGATAATCAATATTTTACTAATGAGTTAGAAAAGACTAAAATGATGGTAACAAACATGTGTATATATAACTTCTAAATCTATATTCTAGCTATATTTAACTTTGTTCTTCATCCCTCCAAACACATTCACCTTTATCAAAGTTTGTTCTTTGATATGTCATGCTAAATCCAAGATGACTGCTGCTGTAAGACAAGTAGCTTGGAAAAATCCTTTTTTAAAATTTTATTGTAAAAGGAAATGTCAAATGTACAGTACATTATGCACTAATTTTCTGTTAATAAAGAAAATAGGTGACCTGTCCAGGGTGTACCCCGCCTTTCGCCCAGTGTCAGCTGGGATAGGCTCCAGCCCCCCCCCGACCCTGTACGCAGGATAAGCGGCTGACGATGGATGGATGGATTGATAAATGACAATAGGTTAAAATAAAGTAAGACCTATTTAAAAGGCTCTTACTTGCTTTTCAAATAGATGTTGTATGAAGGACACTTAAACCCCTGGGTTTGAAGTGTGGCCAATGTGGAAGTGCCTTAAATCTGCATTCTTTCAAACGGCCAGCAGGTGGCAACTCCACTGTTTGCAAAAAGATTGTATAGAAGTCTATGAGAATATGACCCTGCTTCTTACTTGTCTTATCACTTCATTAAACATTTTCCCAATGAGTTTATGGTCTCAATCGGTAGATTCAAGTCTTCTTTGATACAGCATGGTGTTTATTTTCTGAAATTATTGTCCCATTTACAGTAAAATAGATGATAAAGCAGGATATGCCTTTGGTGGCGTGGTTACCTTGTGATTGACAAGTTACTAGCACAGCAACCTTTAAGACATAGCAATGCATATCCCTCCCCAGCTCCACCCTCTCGTCCAAATATGGTCACCAAGATGGTGAGAACCAATATGCCAAACTCCATGCTTCAAAACAATTGTCCACAAACCAATGGGAGATGCGGTGGCTACATCCACTTCTTTTATACAGTCTATGGAAAAAAGAGATGTTTTTTTCAAGATTGCACCTAAGGGAAAAAGAAAAAGATGAAAAGAGAGGAAGTGTAAACAAATATGCTGTGAACAAAAAGACAGCTCTAGTCCTTTCTTTTCCGGCGGAGGTGTCAAACCCACAAATATGTGCTGATGAAACTGTCCTTCAATGTAAATCATAAAACTCAAACAATGTACTGTTAATGCAGAGCTCTCACACACATTTGGTCATGATACTGTATAACTTTGAGGAACAGGATCAACAAAAGATTATGTAAACAAGCTACAGGGACTTTTGAAGCTCGAGGCGGGACTTTGAGTTTTATGACCTGGATAACAGCGAAGCTGGAAATCTTGAAATCCTTTATGCAGAAGCTTTTTTTCATGACTTCTAGGGCATCATAAGAAGTCTACATCAAAAAGCTTAAAAACATACGTTATAAATTGGCACACCAATTGTTGGTTATTTAAAGCCAAGATGTTTGCCATAAGAGAAAAAAAGTTTCTTCTTTGCCTTCTTCAACAAAGCCATATGTCTAATGGCATAATGTAGATATATCTAGCCATGTTCTCATTTTATTGATGAATACCAACATATAAGGCATATTGTATTTAGACCTCCATTATCTGTCTCCCATTAACAATCTCTCTTTCACACTTCCTGTTTCTTGTGCGCCTGCAGTGAGAACCTTTATGAATCATTGGTTGTTAATGGCACATTGACTATTCCAGTCACAGCAGGAGTGCGGGGAGGGGGCAGCTGGGAGTCCCAGGGGGACTCAGACCCGTTGCAGATCCATTATTCATGGTTCACCATGGGCTTGTAGCGAACACTGACACCCGACCTGCCTAAATCAAACAGGGGCAGTGAGTTTAATGCCCCTTGGGAAATGTGAGTCTGAGGTAAAGGTGGGGGTGAGTAAGGTGGAAGGGACTGGTGGGGGTGACTGTGAGGGTCAGATCAGAAAGAAAAGGTGGGATGGATGAAAAGTAAAAGAGAGGGACCTTCTTCTTACTTCACTGGCTCTTGCTTGAAAGCTGTCAGCATAGTAGCGAGTATATCTCTCTCCCTACTTTAGTATGCTGTTTCTTCCTGTCTTTCCTTCCTTTGTCAAAATGTTTCTCTCTTTTACATTCTGATGTCAAGTCTAATCATAAAGGCTAATGCTGCATTTCTATAATGAAACACACAAGGCTTTTTTAGTGGATCACCTTGCACTACAATTTTCACTTTGAAATTCATGAAAAATGTATGGTAATCAGCTGAATGTTTGATATTCTTTATGTGCTAAACTCTGAAATGTTTATTGTGCTCTGTGCAAACACAGCACATGCATTGTGTCTGCACATGTACTGAAGCAGATTTAAATTAACCCGCTGTCTGAATCAAAGATCTCAATCTCTCAGACCTTGAAAAAACACTGTAGTCTATAAATAATACTATATGCTGGAAAAGAAACCTAAGAAGGCTGGAGTATTGTATGTGAATAGATAAACACGTAGTTTGGGCAAGAGTTTGCATTGGCTTCACTGAAGGATCAGTAAGCCTTTAGAGTGTATGTTAAAATATTGTATAAGGGAAATCAACGAGACCTCACTAGTGTTGTCTCTGTGTCATTGCTATGCAGGAGAGTTAGCAGTAAGGCTCCATTCAGCCCATGAGCCAGAAGGTGACACTGTATCGAAGCCAAGCACTAAATACCCAACAAAGGACTGATTGCTTTGCACACACCGGCATTAGGATGAGTTAAAATCACAGAAAGCCTGAGAAAACTTTCACTGCTGTCACGATGAGAACAGAGCAAGTTTTGCCTGCACAAATATTCTTTGAACCTATATCTCATTAAATATGCTTGTGCACAATGGCAAAAATATCTGCATCATCTTCATGTACAGTAAAGGGGTTCAGTGGCTTCATGAAATACAACAAACTGTAAACCATAAGAGAGGCCATCTTCTTTGAATTAATTCCCTGCTCTTGTTGTTACTGAGCTGGAAAAAAACTCTTTAGATAAATTTTCTCTTGATAACTTCTGCCCCAGTGTAACAGGTCATTACCAGCTTGTTTGTGCATGTCTGGTTTTCCTTGAGTAATTGTATAAAATCAGTGGAAAGCATTGGCATGGCGCAACGTAATATTGTTTATTCTCTGTTTTGAAATGGAATCTAATGCATCCAGAAAGTGTTCGTACACGAGGCATTCATTTCCCACAGACAAAGAGTCCCTGAAGTCCCTTGTAATTACCCACAGAGATGTTGAGTTCATGGTTTACATGTTTATCTCCTTCAACTCGAAACATCCCATGGGCAGCCCCTTCCTGTTCTCACTGCAAACTCCTCAGTAATGTGTAGCATTTTCCTTGATCTTGCAATATTGGTAATTTAAGTCAGATTTCCTGAATTTGATCATTAGATAATCATTAGCTTGTTTACACATAAATTGACATTGCAATCAGTAGTCAAAGCACATGGAAACGAAAAACAAGTGTGCTAAAGATGCATTGTGTTTGCATGGTTGCTATTGGTGATGTGATATTCATATCCATAATATTCATATTATTTAGTACTTTACAATTTATCATTTACCAAATATTTATTTAGAAATCTTCTTTAAATAAAGAATTAAAGATTGTGTTTATTTGTTTATGTTTTACATTTACAAAGTAAGACCTTGGTTCATCAGAGGAACTTGCCGCTTTTGTCTTTTCTGTCTTGCCAAATGTGTGTTTTTCAGCATGCATTTTGTGAAGCATTTTTATGGGAAGATAGTCAGGGGCACTTGATGTTTCATCAAATTTGCAGTGTCAACTCACAAAGCTTGTCAGTGCATTAGCTATGTTGCTTCTAATAAATATGCTTTATGTAACATGTAGTGCAGAGATCCAACAATCCACAAAACGTTCCTTTAATTTTAACTTTCTTGTAAGTCCTGAAACGCTCTCATACTCCATGCAGATATGTAGCTGCAACTGCAACACAAAAGGCTGAAAAGAGGAAACAGAAAGGCAATCAGTGTACCAATCAAAATTGAAAGGAGTATGGTTATTTTTCAAGCAGATTCAGATCAAGTTTGTTCTGGTGGGTTCAGAATTCCACACCACAAATTGTCATGATGAGGGACAAATTATGCCACATAAAACCAGGGAAATTCATGCAATTCTGGCTTTGTTGATCAGAGGTCAGTGTTTAGACAGACAGAACAAGGCATAAAGGATTGAAGTGGTAGTGGCCAGGTGCCCCAATCTCTGCACTGGCTTAGAATTATCAGTCATAAACACAGAAGTTTGGTTTGCTCCTCTCCACTTCTCTCCTCCCCGTCTCCTCTCCCAGTTGTCTACAGCTTCCCTCCGCTGCCTCTTTCCATCCATTGCCAAGCCTCAGATTAATGTATTTGACAAACCACTGAGCAAGAAAGGGCATTAATAGCTACTCAAAGCAGAGAGCTATCATGGGAACCCTTGTTGTGAGAAAATTACGCATCTTCAAACCCGCAAGGCGGTATGCAGGGATAACAGAACACTACTACACACTGTTTTCTAAACACTCTGCTGGCCAAGCCTGAAAAGGCGAGAGAGACTTCAGCTGGCAAGACAAGGCCAGGGAAAGCGAAGGGGGGTCTATTCCCTGGATTCATGGTTATAGGCCTCTGCATTTGAAACAGCTAGTCCACAAAGGCCTAATCACCAAATGACATGATGATCCAGCTTACAGTGGCAGACTGACAATAAAACTGCGTTCCATTCCTTCAAATGCACCATGGGTCTCAAACAATGTGCATACACACCTTTTTTGTGTCTGTATGCACACACACGCATGTGAGTGTTTGTTTGTATTGAGTGTCCATGTGCATAGGCTTGTGTTAATTTTTTTATGCATCTAACTGTATTCAAAATATAAACACTTGCCTGATTCTCATGTGGTTAATTTGCATAAACTTCAGATTGTTTTTGCTGTTTCATGTTGTTCCTCACAATTGCTCTTGACAAATGACCACAAAAAATTGCAGTGTTTACTGGTGTCTAAATACATAGTGTGTTTTGACAACTGTATGACCTTCAGCCTGTTGTTCTCTGTGTTTTCAAGAGACATAGACACTAAAGGCTCGAGGTGAAAAGAACACACATTAAGTTCCAGCCTTTGAACAGAAATAATGATCAAAATGATTAAAAACACTATTTCCAAATGCATGTCACATTCAAGGGAATGGTGTGAATACATTTAGCTAATTAGCTTTCAAAATAAGAACTATGCAAAACAAAACTCTCCCCCCCCCCTTCCTACTCCCTGTAATTTTGAAACAGGTTTGTTACTCATTTAACAAGACTGCTTTTTTACTTAATTATAAACATGCAGTGACCTATCCGTTGATGCAAGTTTTCAGATTTTCTTAAAGCTTATGTACATATCTGGTCAATTTTGTCTGTACAGCTTTGTCCTTTCTTCGAGCAAATCTTGGCAACAAAGGTTTGCTCACAAGTGCAATTATCAGATATTTACTCAGTTTGTTTCCATAGGATTTAGCGGAACAATCCTGAATGAAATTCTATTTGTTCCTCCTCATTAGTCGTCAAAAATAAAAAAAATGCATTGTCAATGCAGGGACCTATGTGAGGGATGCTGGCAACCACACACCACCAAACTGCCTTTTATGCAGCCAAGTGAAAAGGGAGGGTGTAAAGGTCAGAATAGTGAATGAGCCCTCAGCATGTCACGCTGTCATGCTAGAGACACAAGATCACATCCCTTCTCACACCATCTCATAAAGATGTTTTTTAAACCAAAACCACATTCTTACCCTAACCTTAATCAAGCGTTTCAGTTACTTTCTATTCCTTAACTATGTTGCTGTAGCCATGCACATGCATGGAACATTATTGGCACAAAACATTTTGTGATTTTTTCTTTTTAAATTTGATGTGAAGTTGTTACTGTGTTAAAAAAATGGTTATGTTTTCCATATAGAAGCCATTGTAGAGTTTTGTAGCAAAATCAGCCTCCTTTAACTGGACCTGAATGAAATGAAACTTGATTTGATTCTTTCTTGTGCCTACAACATCTACCCAAAATTTCCCATAGGGTTTTCAACAAAAGCCATTAAAGAACACAATATTAGAAAACTTTGACCCCCTTAACACCTGACATTAAAATGCATTTTGGATGATCAGATTGCAATTGAAAGGTGCTTGACCACATGAAAGTACATGTGTAAATGCATCCAAGACACACGGAGACACACAAGGACGGATTGTGATCCGATGGCGCATAAAGGCAGTGTGTCCCTGTGCATGAACAAGCTTAAAGAGCACCATTTAATGAATGTGCTTGTATTTTTGGTGAGTGGTGAACTTGGTGTATTTAGGGTTCACTTGCACTGAGCTATTACATCAGCATACCTCTAAAGAGTAAGAAAAACATGGGTTTATAATCCGATGAGAAAAGTAAATATAAGTGGAAAGAGACCGTTCAGAAGGTTATTATCTATAGCCTTGTTACAGAGCAGTTTTTGGAGCCGAGCAAACGAGCTGAGGATGTGACATTCAGTTGTTTGAGCTGGACAGAGCGAGTGGATCTCGATCAGATCTCAGTGTGAATGCTGGAGACACACATTAATACCAAGTGTAAATGTAATCAAGTTTAAATCATCTAGGATATGAGATACATTTTAATGCCAGGTGTAAAAGAGGTCTTTTCGATAGTAATGTTGCAGAGCTCCATATCATCATCACACCTCACCTGCAAATACTTACCCAAGTTCCTGTGCATCTGAAAAAGTTTTTTTTTAAATTGGTGTAATCTTAGACATGTTTTTTCAAAACTGGTTACAAATTGCCAATTTGTATGACCTCCAGTGTTGTCCTGAATGCCTGTATACTAAACCGCATGTTATTATACCTGAACGATTCTCATAAATAATTCATGTTATAATGTCACCTCAAATATACAAAGCACCACTATTGTAAATATCAATTACAGTTATGATTACACTGGGCTAAACCAGTAGAACAGAAGGGTAAAGGCAAATGAATAGAGAGGAGTTGGAGGGTTAGTGTCGTTTCCCAATATAAACTGCACCTGAGCTAGGCTGTGGAAGATAAAGAACACTCAATTTTCTGCTCCTGATTGAATGTTTGAGAGCTAGACTGTGTAAATAATATTGGGCTGGGTGTATGAACACTCACACACACATCCATGGTCAAGCAAATATGGCACAAATTGCCACACATACACCGCACAACTCATAGTAGTGACTAACATTTCTGAGAACATTTGGCTTGTTCATTACTGCAGCAACTATAGACATAATTGTGTTCCCTAACTCTCTACTGTTGAAGCGGGGTGTGTGTGTGTGTGTGTGTTGGGGGTTGGGGGTAGACAGTGAAGCATAGGAAGATATAAATTTGAAGCTTCATTTGAATGGCTTTGGGCTGTTGACAAGGGTTGAGAAAAATGCTTTTCCCCATTGTATGAAAAAAACAATCCCAAAGTGCACACTCACATGTGAAACACATACACAACTCACACACGCATAAGCACACATCCACGCAGTGATCTGACAGGTGAGAATGGCTTACAGCTAGGTTAAAGGGGAAGCACACTACATAAGCAGGTCACCTCTCCTGGGACACAGCAATTTTTCAGAGTGTTGTACTAGAGAGGAAACAACAATGCAACATAATGAACGGATGCAACCTTATGATCTTTCGGTTGACAGTTTGTCCCCTTCTCACTTCTGTCTTTATTTTTTTTCAAGGGGCTTCTTCCTTAAGTCCATATCTACACTTAAAAAAAGAAAGAAAAATAGCAGTGAATAATTTAGCGTATATTATATAACTGTTGTAAGCTGTTTGACCTTTCCTTTTTAACACTTTGTCCATGCAAATGGTTTATTTCTGAGCATTTCTGTGAGCTCGCAGAGTTTGGTTTAGTATGAGTAAGACACATCTTGACCTTGACCTTTTACTTTAGTGTGTGCGTATTTGAGAAAAGGAAAGAGAGTGAGAGACAAAAATGCATTGAGTCTGTGTATTTTTAAGATTATTAGACTAAAACCACCTCTTACCAACCAGCAAGAGTTAGTAGCAATGAATCACCTGCTGTAGGAAGGCTACAACCTGCATGTTTTGAAAAATGGAACTAGTCTTGATATACCAGTGTTAACAAGTCAAGCAATATATGTATATGTTTTTAATTTGGTCTTGATAAATGTAATTTGGCTTTGTTGTGTAAATCTGATATAATAAGACTCAAAACAAGAGATCTTGTGAGTCAGACTGCTTGTAATGTGTCTGCTGTGTGAATGTGCACTCTCAACATGTTGCTAACAATAGTTAGTGTTTGCAAAGGCTGAATGGGCCCTGCTCATCAAACATGTTTGACTCCCTTGTTTTTATAGATTCTCTAGTCAACACTGTGTGCATTAATGGGTACCACTCAGAAAAGGACATACTGGATCAGGCAGGGAAGTCCAAAAAACCTCTTACAAGATCTATCGTCTTCTTCATAATGTGGCAGCCACAGGAGCTGCGGACCCTTGTAGAGTTTTGCTGCCAAACAATGGTTCCATTTGGACGGGTCGATGAATGGTGGTTCAGAGCACTGCTTTTTTTCTATCAAAAGGCTAGAGAATTTGAGCTTCACATTTAAAAAAGAAAAGAAAAAAGACAAGACATGAATCCCAGGTCTGTCTTCATCACATTGTAAAGGTAAAAGCCTTGAGATGAAGGTAGGATGCATTTTGCTTTTCCTGGAAAGTCAACACTTTGACACTGAAGCAGCTGCTTTCTTGTGCTTTGCTTCAAGAGTGGCAAAGTCTGACTGGAGAGACAGAGTAACTTTCAGATGTTGGCAGGATGTGATTAGTCAGGCCTATGCTCAGCATGCTGCTTATTCTAATGTAAAATGTTCCATGTGCCAGTTCTGATGAAAATAATGTGGTAATGGAGTGCAATGATATCAGAAAGTAGAGGTACTTGTATTGTTGGTTGGTTTCTTGGTTTTGTCATTTTTAGAGAGAATGACATCCTCCCACAGTCCTCACAAAAATGTTTTTCATATCAATTTTATATGTGTATTTCCCCACCTTACCATAATTAATGGAACTTAACACCAACACCCTGAATGCTAATCTTTTCTTAGTTTTAACAACATATGATTACAATATTCATGATTTTCTTAAATGAATCTTATTATAGTGCTAATAACGCATAATATCTAATGTTAGGCATGGTAGCCATACCTTTTTTAACCTCAATACAGCAAACACATCTGATGAAAGGAAAAACCAGAGAGCTTGAGCTCTGTGGTAACCTCATGGATGGTGTTCTGCTGTTCGTCTTTTTGTAGGCACTCTTGTACGTTGTGAAAACTTCAAAAAGCCCCTGCAACTCAGTATTCTTTTTTCAAAGCCTGGTCAATATCTTTACCTTACCAACACTGCCATTTTTAGTTTGTTCCATTTTACTGTACTTATACATCATTTGTCTTGTAATTCTTCAATCTTTCCCACGTGGCTATATCCCTCCCAGTCACCCACCTCTGTAGGTTTTATACTGAAAAATAGACGTCCATGTGTTGAATTTCAGTGCATTTCAGAGCATCTTTCACCACAATGCTGTGGAATTTATGAAGACTTTAGAAATATATTTGTATATATTTGAGTTTTCTTTTTCTAGTTGTCAGTGTAACACCATATGCATTAGGGGGCAACATGGTCTCTCAGGTGGATTTAGAGAAAGGGGCTGGAGCTAATGGTGCTGGCTAACAAGTGACATTCTTCCATTAAGTGGGAAGATTTGTCTGAGTGGCCAGTTAGTTGGAGGACATTACACAAGGTCAGAGCAACTGGCTGGGAGAATAAGTGAAGTAGAAAAGAGGTCGAGCAGACAGGCTAAAAGACAAGATACTTGCTGTGCTGTCTGAAAGCTTCTCTTCTCACTGACTTGAAGTTTGGACTTTGGTCACTACTGCTTTCAAACATGGAGCTATTTCAGTCCTAGATGGGGCGTGTGTGTGTGGTGTGGTGTGTGTGTGTGTGTGTGTTTGTGTGTGTGGCAGGGTGTGTGCTGATCCATGTATCTATTTAAACTGTCTTTGCTGACCATCACCAAGGGGTGAGGCGGATCCTCTTCCTTCCACAGGGCTATGAGGTTTGCTGGCAGAATGGGAAATCAATAACGTGGATGGGATGAGCATTAGGATGGCCAAGTGGTTTTAACAGCCCCATTGTCATTCCACAATTTTTGTAAAGCAGTTTGTGGGCCATTCTTTCTACAGCCTTCACTTTTCAGAAGCCTGAGGGAGACAGCTGCAGAGACAGAGAGACAAAGACAGAGGGTGAGAGGCAAAGAGAGGGAGTCCTCAGACAATCAAACTGGAAACACGTTTCTGACACGTCTTCTGTTCGACAGTCAATCGCCGAAGCATTGAAGATGTATTTTTTTTCTCCAAACCATCAGCCCCAGGATTGGACCATAGCCACTTTCTCGTCAGTACTGAACACTTGACATAAAGTGCTAGACATAAAGCTCTACGAGGGTACAGGCCCCCAAACCCCTCATGTACATTTTTGATTTATTTTTGATTCAAGTGTATGAAATGTGTTAGCATGTGCCTCACCAGCTTCCCTTGCTTAGCCCATTAATACTGGTCATGTCAGAAAGGGATCTGACCTAAGCATAAGCACACATACCTATTTTATGTATGCTATGTTACCTATGAGCTATGTAAACAATTTGCCACTGCTGCACTATCACACCTGACACTGCATTGCTCTCACTACTACCTTTAAAACAGTCTGTCTCTGTTATGACTGAATGGAATCATCCAGAAAAATCCACATAAAGTCTGTTAAGACTGCTGCTGACTGTACATCTCTGGCTATGCTGGTACTGTGCTCATACTGGCTGATGGTCCAGCATCTACTCTACTGACAAATTTAAGCATAGTCCCTTTAAATAATAGATATCAATACTTGCTAAATATTAATGGAATCAGCTGCATCTGGTCCATACAAACTGGCTCCCAGGTTTCCTTTAACATTTTGAAAGCTAAAATACTATTTATACAAGGTCTGGGTGGTACGGCCAAAAATGTTATCATGATAAAAAAATGTCCTATTCGATATTGATAATTATCAGGATAAATGTCAAATCATTACTTCTATTGAGTTTAAACGCTGATTTTTGCTCCTTAGTGAAAGCTGAAGAAACCAGATAGTTAATAGTAGTTTTTTATGGTCAGACCATGATAATCACTTACCAAGCAGTGGATCGCTTCACAAATCTGAGGTAGAACATTCAAAACAATTATGTTTAAATCTTATTTCAACAAACATGCATCAGTAAAATTAAGTTAAATCTTTTTTCATTTTTATCTCTATAAAATAAATATCTTAATAGAAAAGGAAAGTGCAAATTCATTCATGATTCAAATGAATAAGCTCAAACAATTATTGAATATTATATCCAAATGTTTAAAATTAAAAATTATTGAATATATAATATACAGGGAGCCATTCCGAAAGTTCCGCCATTTGCTTTCCGTGAACATTACGTTATCAATTAGTTTAGATTCTTCTTAGATGCATTGCAATGCAGATGCGAAAAATTCTAAATTGATTGAAATGTTAAAAATCTATTATCTACATGTCAATTGATAACGTAATGTTCATGGAACGCAAATGGCAGAACTGTGAAAATGCAGCACCTGGATAGTCGGAGGTGTAAACATTACAGAGACCCACGATCTCTGTTACTGGGCTGCGTCAAAAAATCCCCTTTCCTAACCACCATCATCACGGCAACACTGGATACTCCTTCACATCTTTCCTTGACCTCATGACATTTTCCATCGAGGTCAAGGAAATATGTGAAGGAGAAACCATAAGGACTTAGGAAAAGAGGACCATGGGGCTCAGAGAATCCGACTGCTCCTTTCCAGACGACGCATTTATGCGACGGCGGATGTTACTGACCTGGCTTGCAGTGAGGAAACTACAATGTTCTCTGAAGATGGACTACAAAAAGTGCATCTTTGACACTGCGCCCCCTGTTGTTTTAATGCAAGCCATTGAAAGGTTAACAACATGGTGGAATATATTAGTACTCCATAATCAAGATAGCAA
This sequence comes from Lepomis gibbosus, assembly GCA_029875015.1. Classification (NCBI taxonomy): domain Eukaryota; kingdom Metazoa; phylum Chordata; class Actinopteri; order Centrarchiformes; family Centrarchidae; genus Lepomis; species Lepomis gibbosus. The sequence continues at coordinate 2,782 of JAPMOB010249977.1, read as the reverse complement.
AAAGGCCTGTAGGGTACCAGTCACGAACTAATGGAAAGGGTTGTGCTTGCTCACACTCACCCTCCTGCCCACTCATATTTATCAACTTGAATCCCAGTTATTGTTTGTAAACACACAATAACTGTATTGCAACGATTTTGCTAAGTGCAGTTGATAAATTTTATTGTTTGAGTTTGAGAATGTGCGTCGCTTTAAATGTTGCCACCGCAAGGAATTGTGGGACAGTATTCTCTCCTTTCCTTTCTTAAAGGATGGTCTGGTGTACCCTATACTAAAGGACATATGAAAGGAAGCATTGAGGCACCTTTCCTTAGGTTTTAGAGAATTCAACCAGCTCTTACCATGGATGCCACTGAAACAATTCCGGGTCACTTCACTCAGTTAGGAACCTTTCTAAGCAAACTCCTAAACAGACTTTTTGGACGCAGCCCTGGTGTGAGACCAGTGTTGCCCAGGTATTCGACGCATTTTGCCACTGCTACTGAATAAATGACCACGCTTCTAAAATTTCACACTTATCAATATGAATGCGACACACTGATTTTCACTGCCACACTGTGCAGCAACACTCAACACTGTTTTGGCTTCCCAAAGCGAGTTTGTCGAAAAGAAAGAGCGAGTGACAGAATGGGGTAATGTGACTGTGAAAGTTAGAGGAGGAAAATATTTAAGTTACTTAGTGAGTCGTCAGTCTGGCGGAACATGTGCAGTGTAGGTCACTGTGTGTCCGTTAAATGTTTTGTTTCTGCAATTGCTAGAAAAGTGAAGGCGGTTACCGCTAGCTAACATCTCCCCTGTAAAGCACGTACTATGCAACATGGTCAGAGATTCTTGGCGCACAGTGGTATAAACTGGTATTACTATTAGTTATAAAACATTAAATCAAAAGGTCATAATGACTTATGAACTTTGCTATAGCGCCTAATGCATGTTTGTAATATATGTTTGAACAACAATTGTTATAATGGAATTATATCATGTTATAAATACATGCATAAGTCATTATAGCGATGACCTTCATAAAAAGTGTTATCAAATTAACTTTTATTTCAAAACTTTTTCTATGTAAAATATTGTTCTTGGGGAAACAACTTAGATGATGCTACTTTTACTGTCCCCCATCATATAAAGCAGCCTTACATTTAGGGTAACTCAAACTTTTTCAGTTTACATGTTCTTTCTACTATTATGGCTATAATAGGGGTATACTGTATATTGTTTTAAAATATATTCTGCACCATGTGCAACAATAACTGAATGACTGTGTGTGTTTTAAGCTACAGCACCACTATCAGTCTCAGACCAGAAAATGTGCCTCAATATCTTAACAATCATCTAGGTCTATCTGGATTGGAGCTATACGCTGGTGTGAAATCAGAGATAAGAGGTGTAGGGCAACCTCCCACTATCTCTCTGACTGTGAAAGCTTAGTATTACAGACAAGATTCTTTCAATGTGGCTTAAATAATTCAGGCTAAGATGTGATTATTAACCACATACCTGCCACCTATTTCCAGGAAAAACGCCTAAAATAATATACCCAAAATAAATCAGTAATATCTCCTCAACCATTTGGCCTAGATGCATAATTCTGTTCTCCTTTGAAAGGTCAGAAGCTAAGGAATATAAATCCATTGTACATTAACATATGCATTTTACCATTACAGAATACATGGAGATGCAATACAGAAAAAATATGATATTTTCATCCTCATCTGGTAAAAAAAGCTATATTTTGATACAATAAACTATCAAAACCATCATAAGATTATAATGCACCTGAATATCTTCTAATGCACATTGAATACACCTGTAACTGTAAATTTGATGAAAAGAAACTGATATACAATAGCTATTACACAATCTTTCAAAAATATACCAGGCGCCATATTTACTGTTTATATGTTAACTTGTATTGGGAGTTATCTTCAAAACATTATTTCTCTCCATTCAACCACATTCCAAATAACATAAATTTTCCAAAACATTGAAATATTGATAAAAAGAGTCAATATTCCTGTGACCAAAAGCACTCCCATGCTTTACAGGCCACAGCTTGAGAACATGTAAATGGGATCTTTCTCTTCGTATTGAAGAGATGAATCGATTGATACCTTGCATGTCTGTGTAGCTCCTACTTGTTGCCAGCAGAGGCCCATAAAGACCGCCTCCAGCAAAGCAAACTTCTTCTTTACTTCAGTCTGACGACAGAAACGAAACATATCAGCTCAGCCGACCTCGCCAATATGCCGGCCTGCCAGCAGGTCTCTGTTGAAACAAATGGTCGCTGTTAGAACTGCTAGATCAGCGAAAATCGATCACCTGCCCGGGCAGGTCTGGGTACCACATGGTTAAACATGTTTATTCTAGAGATGTCCCGATCAGGTTTTTTTGCCTTTGAGTCCGAGTCCGAGTCATTTGATTTTGAGTATCTACCAATACCGAGTCCCAATCCGATACTTCTATAATACTTACAAAAAGAATAAAGGAGCTACAAACAGATCCAGGATGTTCCTCGTTTTTTATTTAATTCATCTTATTTTAACATTCAACAACTCTGTTAACAAGCACAGCACTTCTGTGAGGTAGCTTGAACAATCAAGTAATAACTAACATAAATTCTTCACTTTTGGACTTTAGTGCAACAGTAAATATAAAAAAAGTCTAAGATAAAAACAAAAAGAAAGAGCGAGTGACAGAACGGGGTAATGTGACTGTGAAAGTTAGAGGAGGAAAATATTTAAGTTACTTAGTGAGTCGTCAGTCTGGCGGAACATGTGCA
>JAPMOB010249975.1:0-12038 GCA_029875015.1 Lepomis gibbosus | reverse complement strand
CACCCAGACTCGTGATCAAACTTATACAATAAACACAGTTAAAACAAAAAAAAACATTTTAACTACATATCCTGTTTTACCATTGTAGGAGAACAAAACAGAAAAGACACTCCAGGATGAGATTGCGCCATGCCAAGACATAGTCCAGAACATCAGTCCCAAGTGGGACGCTTCTGGTATAAGACGTGACTCCAAAGCGGAAGTTCCTGAAACCTGCGTAGGCAAATGGCCATCAGGGGGTGCCTCTTCTGGTTTCAAAAAGAAGTCTGGTTCCATTAGAAACAATGGTAAAAATTACCCTACTTCTCAGCTGAATAATTACCTCAGTAAACACTTTCCTGATGAGTTTATGGTCTCAGTCGCTAGTTTCAGGCTAGACCTGATTCGTACCCACAGCGCTGTGCAAATTTAATCAGCACCATTAAAAAAGCTTATTAGAAGTTGGCTGTTCACTTTCTCTGGTGAATACATTTAGTTTTAAGACTGTTGTTCGCTAGACAAAGTTATCAGCCCTGTTAAAATGACAGTTAACGTGACAAATGCACCTAGCTAAGCAAGCTAACTAGCTCTACACACGGCCGTTGGCTCCGCCGTCTCATCCAAATATGGTCACTTCCGGGCACTTCCTGGTTGCAAAAACTCAACATGACAGCGCCCATTGGCCAAACCTCAAGGCCTCAAAATGGCAGTCCACAAAACAACAGGTGACGTCACAATGACTACGTTCACTTCTTATATACAGTCTATGATCAGTCCCCATAAAACCACAACCTGTAATTTTTAAACAAAGGTTTTTGTACAGAACAAACAAGAGGCAACATGTTAATCAGTGAGCTCTAGAGGTGTTAGTGGATTTTTTTTAAACCTGTGGACAGAGGCAGACTAGCTGTTTCCACCGGTTTCCTGTGTTTGTACTCTGCTAAGCTAACCATCTCATGGCTGTAGCTTCATGTTTACTGTACAGACATGAGACTGGTATTGATCATATTATCTAGCACCTGGCAATAAAAGAAAACGAGTGCTTTTAAAAAGTTTAAACTTTTCCTTTAAGTGTGCTATATATGCTCTTGCACTGAAGTTTTGAATCCATAAGACCAAATTGATAACATCTAGCGTTACACACAGTATGCCAGTTTATGCACTTACAAGGAAGAAATGTGAGCCATCCATGTGTCATGTTAACAGCAAAATCGGGCTGCAGGGGCCGCATGGTCCTTTTTCCTGTCTTGTTCCAGTTTGGTATTCAGTCTGCCCTTTTGAATATGGAATCCTTTGAGATTCGATACTTTGGAAAATTGGCATTAGGGCAAAATAGTTAACAAGTTAGCTTGCCATAGTTTCGTTTTGATATTGAGTTCACTCAGAGCAGCAGCCAGTAGTCTGACCTGTAGAGTTCAGTTGCGAAAGAACTTCGTCAGCTGTCAACACTGGAATATTTTCACTAGGTGTGAAACAGTTTTTGGCTGAGCGTTTTACCCATTTTATGGGCAGGACCTTTTCAGTTGCATAATATCGCTCAATAAGAAAGTTCTTCTCCCCTTGACTCTTCTTGCTGTGAAGATGCACTGTAACACTGGAAAGCACAGTGTGTTTGCGTGTTTGTTGGGCTGCAACAAACAGTTATGTTTATGATAGATCCACCCATCCATCGTCAACCGCTTATCCTGTGTTCAAGCTCTGTCATATGTCATGGATGGCATTTATATTTGCGTAACCCTAGAACCTTTGGGGTGTCTGGTTCTTTGGGTACTGTAAATCACACCTGCAGTGTTAGTTCACTTAACTCTGTCCTTCTGTTGCTGTTACAGGACGAGTCCTGTGTCTGCAACAATGAACTGCTGTGTTGGAACAGAACATCACTGTACAGTGTCAATGCATTTCTGGACGGCTCCCAAATGCCGTTTATAGCTCAGCTGGGGTCAACTTTGACAGCTCTAATAACCCTGAACGCACTCACCGTCTAATCCATAAAAGGCTTTACGATCAAAGCCGAGAATGACTGTGCTGCCGGTGTGTTGCAAAATACACTGGCGCATTGTGGCTGTCGGCCTGTTTGTCCAGCAGTTTAGTTAAATATGTAACTGTGCAATAAACCAACTGACTGTAACATTTGAGGACATTTATAGGCTGTTTTGTGTCTTTTAATCCTGGTCATTGATGATTTCAATTAGCTGGGGATATTAAAAGCTAAAATTAATCTTATCACAGGCACTATTAAAATGCACTACCTTACACTTTCTACTGTACTGCACAAACAGTTGCAGCTGTCATCCCCTCCTGTCACTTCAGTAATGTTTTGTTTCCATTAGATGATTTCTAGTGTATATAAGCAATGATGTAGTGTATTTACACTCTTTTGTGTAATTCCAGATGCCCCCTCAACAGAACAGCAGGAGCTGTTCACCCAGAAACTCCAGCAGTGCTGCATGCTCTTTGACTTCATGGACTCAGTGACGGACCTGAAGAGCAAGGAGATCAAGAGGGCCACACTTAACGAGCTTGTGGACTACGTTTCCACCAACAGAGGGGTGCTGGTGGAATCTGCTTACCCAGAGATCACTGATATGGTGAGGTTCTTTGGCACTTCTCTAAATTTATGTGGCCCTTTTTTTAGGTCTAAAATAAACTTTGCATGCAGAACCCAATTGCAGCAACCACAACAGCAGCACATAATTCTGAAGTGTTAAGTTATGTGCTATTACCTGTGTTTATTATTTAACAGCAGAGAGGCCCCCTGTTTGTGTCCCTGTGTAACACCCTGTGCACTTGAGCAGGATTAAAAAATGGAGGCTGATCGTGTGTCTAGACAGGGTGTGTCGTATCAGCAACACCAGGAACATGTCACCGTACCAAACCCCTTACTATACTGGTTCCATATAAGCACAAAGTCAAAACCCAATATTTTTTATGTAATTTGATGTTGTGTCTATTTATTTTCTCCTCTCTCTTTTCTCTCACGCACTGCATTACCCACTGAGTGTGTGTGTGTGTGTGTGTATATATATATGTGAGTTCATAAAGTTGGCTGTTTGACATAATTTTAGTCTTTTATTTTCAGCTTTTTCCCAAAACATGTTTTGAGTTTGACAGTAGAACGTAGGTGCTTTCTGTCAGCATTAGTATTGTTGTAATCTAGTGGTAGCTGCTGTTGAAAGCTTATATGATGACACCCACTCATTATTTTATTTTTTTTATAATCCTAGCCACAGTACAGGTAAAAAAGACTGCTTTGCTAACCTTAATGATGTTTGCCAGAGGTCTGAGGTTTACTGCATTAGGTGTCTTCAACTCACCAATTTTATTCATAGATCAACTTCTAACCTCAGTTAAAACATGAATAACGTACTAAACACTAAAGACTTGCAACTATTTTGCAACAAATCTCACACTGCTCCTTTGTTGAAAATATTTTACTAGGTCTTCTCTCCCATTGTCTCACTGTTTTACTCAAACCCCAAGAAGCAGTGCTCCTCTGTGGGGCAATTTTGCTAATGCAGGTCACGTAACATGTACATACTTATTTTTAAAAAACATTCCTGCACACCATTGTACACTATTTATTTATGAAATTTCAGTCGGCTTGACCTTCATCAGAAAAGGTCATGCTTTCCCCTGATGCACCTGTCACACGTTCAGGGGTGCAGAGTTTTTAGGAAATGAAACAACTTAAAATACTGAGAACATAAGCATGTGTTACACAAACATTTCCTCCTTGGATTTTCATTTTTTAAACCATTAGATCCAATATTTAAAAGCCAGGAGTCTTCTCACATTATGTCTGTGTTAGTCATTGTTAACATGGCTGCACATGTTACAATAAATTTGCAAGTGATGCTCACCTGTGCTGTTTGTGGTTGTCATCCTTGTCCGGTGTGATTATCAGGTGTATTTTCAGAAATCTAGAAACACGTTTTGCACTAATTGCTGAAGGTAAAATTATCAAAGTAGTAACTAATCAGAAAGTCACCTAGGGAACAGTTGCATATACTTAAGATAGTACTTAAATTATATTAAGTTATTTCTTTACGTATTTTCTGGAGATGCACATCCATCATTCATTCAGTAGAAAGGTCAGAGTGCAGGTTCAACTCAGCAAAGGTCGGGGTTGAGTTATAAACACGTTGGCTGTTGCAGGAATCTTGTTACATAGTGTTCTGTTTCCAGGGGGGTTGGGTTGGTTTTCAAAGTGTCTTTGGCCAACGTTGTATAGATATGTGTTCATGGAGCAGGTGCCCTCAGCAGCCTAGTTTCCTCCTACGGTACAATAATGACTCATGTGCAGCATTTAGAACACAACAGTCAGTAACTGTAGTCACTGCTGCAGTGATTCACAGCAGATTATGATGATGGAGACGAATGAGCACATCTACAGCTGAGTCAAGGAGTCTTCAGATTATTAATGGACTGTAGGCAGTAATCCATGTCATACCTTGCAACTATTGATTTAGGGTTCAGTTTGTCTCTCACTAATGAGTTTTACAGGTTAAAATGTTTAATTGATGTGCAATTTGCAGGCAACATGAGATGGACTAGAGAAATCCTAAGTCTTTAAAAATTGTTAGTTGTATGTTCTTGCACAATTTACTACAAAAAATACATAGTTTTGGAGACTGTGGGTCCTGTTTTAATTACATAAGTGAAACAATAAGTGCAAAGCGGTAGGATTTGGGCGCACAGACTGTGTGGGTGTCATGTAGGTGCTAAAGGGCTGGGTGTAATGGAATATAAATGGGAGAGTGTGGTGAATAACAAATCTCTCAGCCAGTCACTTCGCTCTGGAACAGCAACGCCAAATACAGTGACACATGACGACAAAAGCTCAACACACGACGAATCGACTCCTCGTGTTGTTGTCTGGATGGTGCAGAACAGCACCACAAAGCTGCAGCCAAAGACAGATGGTGTGGGTTTTATTTGTTTTTATTTATACAATGATTACAGGAACAAGTTAAATAAATAATAAGCTGTTTATATAATTGCATCAAACTGGTGCTGTTTCAGTTTTAATTCTACTGCATCTATCTTTCTAAAGGATCGTATCACACCACAAACTGTGACAAAACAGCATTTGCACTCATGTATTTAGAGAATAAAACATGAAACCCCACTTTTGGTATAAAGGAAGTTCGAAAGTTGGCCGTGACACACAGGATTGATGAGCCGTTGTCATTTGATGTCTCCCGCATAAACAACAGAATACAGAGTTATAACTGACAAGTCTGATGTGAGCAGATGTGTTGCCTTATCTTGTAGCTGCCTGCTGACATTTGCACCAAACATTACACAGGCGGGGCAATGCGAATTTCATGGTCAAGAAAATGCCAAACGGTCGGAGCGCTGCTTTTGCAAAAAACGGCCATGTATATATTTTGTTGCCTTAATTTGGACAGGAATTGGAGAAAGTTAATCTTTTTCACTGCACTGGTTCCATTATAATCGCGTTGTGTTCACAGCGTAAGAGCGATATGCGACAGTAATAAATGTCCGTGTGAAACACTGTGCTGTATAGTTACATGGATTAAACGAAGCATTGATGCAAAGAATTTGAGTCAATGCATTTTATTAACCGATTTTATCAATTAAATCGATGAATTGTTTCAGCCCTATTCTGGATAAATCTCAAACATGAAAAGGGCGGGTAAATATGAAGTTTACAGCTAATGGTGTTGACAAAGTTGCATTTAATGTCAAAAGTTAAACTGCTACAACATCTGTTTTGAAGATAAAGTATATATTTGAAGCATTTTATACTTTGTAATTTTGCTGGTCACACCCTCAAAGCAACCAAAAACATCATTTTGATTTGAAATGAAGAGTATGCCCGGCCAGTTACGGCTGCTAATAACACCAGAATTTAAGTAAATACTAGCTCTCTGTCTGTCTGGCGGTTAAGCTGTAAAGCTTTACAAACAAGTATAGCAAACAAACACACAAAAATAGCTCATGTAAACAGAAACAGAAAATATAGCTTATTTTTAAAGCTGGATCTTATTTTCTTAGTTTTTGCCACCATGCTGATTCCCTATGTTTTCAATTTCTTACATTCCCTGTCTGTAGAGTGGATCTTTCCTAAATATGATCATTGGACCTTGAAGGTGGTGAATACAGAATGGATATATGGGATTTTCTGCAACATGGCCCAATTAACTTTTCAATGTGCCAACACAAACAGTAAACATAGCAGCAAATCCTCTGAAGTCAGCAGTCCAAAGTAATAAAATTAAAGTGATACAGAGTTAAACTCGCACTAATGCAGTGATATTAATAAATCACACTAACCAGCAGCAAGAAATATATGCTACCATTAATTTGCTGTTCATTTGTGTTCGATGTGTGTGTGTGTTCAGGCCATCCACTGAATAATGAGTTACTTCACATGTGCCAAAGTTTCACATTGCACATCAGTGACCTCTTGGGTTTGTAAGGGTGGAGTAGTTCAAATGCTTGACTCCAGCTGGCGCACAGGTATTGTAAGCGGTCTTTCTTAGTAATCTCGTTTATCTATCCAGGGCAGAACAGAGGGACATGGGTCGAGCTCAAGAGAAACCCAGTTCAGAGCAGAGTCTCTACAGACGGGCTTTTCTGAATGAGGTTAGACAAATAACAGCCGCACTTTCAGAAAGCTGGCTTGATAATAGCTCTCCCGGATACTCCATGCTTGGCATCACATAATAATGAAGAGGTGAGTGTTCAAAGTGCTGCCCATTATTCTGCTGCAGTGAGGGCTGCTTTGATCACTGAGGTTGTTAGGAGTACAAACAGCAAGGTTTCTCATTTATGGAAAAGGAGGTTGTACCTCTTTTGCCAACTCTCTAATTAGTATATTATAGAAAATCACTTCTTTCAGACAGTTTTGATTAAATCCATCCTTTCTGTGCCAGAGATGAGTACAAAGCAAGAAGAGTTGGTTGAAAAGAGCACATATGAGCTTTAATTTCCCTTTAATTTGCTTTAATTCCCACCTTTTTGCTAATGCTGTGTACTCGATGACTGCACGCACATACATACGCACCCCCACCCCCGTTGCTAGGTGTTAGTGCTACTGTCACCCTCAGTTTGACCCCATACAGAGCTGCAGCCTCTCTTGTCGTCAGCAAGGATGCATTGGTTTCACTTCCAGTCACTTAAGAACAACAGTTGTAGGATTACTTCCACGCACAAATCACTACTTCAATGCATGTGCACTCTCATTTCACAATATTTTCTTTTGTTTTGTGCAGCTGTAGTTATTTTTCAATATTGTGAAGTGAGTGGAGGAATTAATTAAGCATGCCGTATGCTTGTGTGGTGAGTTATGTAACCTGTTAGTTGTACAGACAGTGCACATCTCTGTCTTCAGACAGAATCCCCCTCTTCACCGCCCGCAATTGTAAATTGTCGGAAGTTGTTATTGATGGTTGTCGCTCCTATTAATATTCTTTGTCTTACTTTTACTTGGGGGGGATAATATGGTTCCAGTGTGTAATGAACCCAGGTATATACAGACAACTGTCACTGGATTACTTACACACTGAAGAAAATTTAAAGATGGATCTCAGTCAAGTTCTGTAGTTGTAAGGAGCATCTTTTTTTCTCTACGATTTCTAAGCAGATTTATGGACTACAATAACTGACTTTTCGCTGTTTTTTGCACCTGCATCCACCTGTACCTTTATCCCATGCATCATCTTTGCCCTTACATGTCACGTCTGTTCCCCCGGGATGCGAGCCTCACAGTGTGAAAACCTGGCTGTAGGCCAAAGAATAGACAGTTTAATACTCTCAGTGGAGAACAGCTATCAACCCCACCATTTATCTTGACTTTGTGAGCATTTGTTCCTTAGAGCACTCCTCTGGAAAAATTGGCATCACACTGAGGCGCAATCTCTCGCCTGGCAACCCACTCTGTTAGTCATCTGATTTCTGATCAGCCAATGATGTGCATCGTACCAGGGAAAGCAAAGTAATATGACACAGAGAGCTCATAGAGGCAACACTGATTTATTCATCTGCCTGATTACCAGCATCTGCAGACGATGACTATGTAAAGCCATTACTGTGGCCTGGAAGGCTAGTCAGGCTTACCTGAGGATGTGTCTGGTATTCTCACATCAAGTGTAAATTGTAATTGTTGCTATAATATCTGTAGAGAAAAGAAAATGTAAAAAAACATGTGATTGTTATATCGCAACAGACCGGCTTTTCCCATGGCCTGCACAGCATTCACTACTCGTGTCATATTAAACCTTGACTTAAGCCACCGATAAGTACAGTAGAGACAAGCTGGTCGCACAAGTATGACACAACTGGACCCAACAGGTGAGCAGGGTCTTTGGAATAGGACAGGTCAGAGGCTGCTGTAGAGAAGTAAATCCTAATCTTCTTACATTAACCTGTGTCCACAGATTAGCTAAAACGACTTAGTTAATCAACATGAAATTAATATGCAACAATTTTGATTTGAAAGCAGAAACGCCACTGATTCACTTTGTGTAGCTATTCTACGATAGCAATTTAAAAAAACAACAATTTGAGGACGTCAGCTTGGGGTCTAGAAAAGGGTGAAATGCATATATTTACTATTTTCTGACAGAGACCAAATGACGAATAGAGATAATTGTCTCTTGTCTCTAAACTATGACCTACATGGGCTTCTTTATTGGCACTGAAGTATTGAGGTGTAGTGACAGTCACGGAGGTGAAAAGCATAGTTAAGCTGAATGTGATGGCTTTTAATTGTGTTTGTGGGTGTTGTTAAATGCTGATATGTGTGACTTGTGCTACAAACTAGGGCTGCAGCCAACGATGATTTTAGTACTCGAAGCTTCAATTAACTCATGACTGTGACTTTACAACCCAAACCCATGGCCCAACCAGGAGAACAACAAACGCATGTGTGTACATTTCAGCTGAGGACTGCGGCTTACTTTGGTTAGCCTTCAACTCAACAATCAATCACAATTTCAGTTAAATGCTTAAGTTGCTGTTAATGCCTTACCTTGTCTGTGGTCTGCTGGCAGAAAACCGGTGCTTTCTGATCAGGTGGCGTTGTGTTGTTGCGGTAGGCAACATAAGTTTTGATTTACGGTGGACGGACTGTGACGGAGTTGTTGTTTTCTTTTAGCTTGAAATCTCATACTTAAGACACTTTCATCATCGACCCTCACTATTTTCTCTCTCTTCCTCCACTTTGCAAACAGCGGCATCATAATAACGTTGTGTTTACGCAGCGTAAGCGCGATGTGCACCAGTAATAAATGTCCGTGCAAAACAGTGTGCTGTTAAAAGAATTAAATAAAGCATTGGTGCCAAGAATTTGCATTGATGCTTTTTAGTATTCTAGTTAATCGATTTTATCGATGAATCGTTTCAGCCCTTCTACAACAGGGTTTTTCCTGGTCAGAATGGGCCGTTGGGCAGTGACTTTGTGTGACAGTAAGAATGGTATGCATTCAGAAAAGGCAATGACTTACCTAATGATCGAAATCTATGCATTTTCTTGCTATTTCTGACCATTTGCCAAACAAAATATATATAACATATAACATTAAATATAAGGTATAATGTTAGTATAATACTATATTTACAGGTTACACTTTATTTGGATAATCTGCCTACAGATAGTTTATTAGTTGAGATTCAGCTGTTTCACAAATAAAAAACATTTTCTAAAATTAGTCTACACCACTGTGGTTAAGGTGGGACAGGTTTCTATAGCTTACCATTAGTAGCCCAATATTAATTCTAGTTGGACAAAACAGCAGTTTCTGTGAGTTGTTTTTCATTCACTAAATTATTGTGCAAGAAAAATCTCTACATGGTGGTCAGTCTCATTTTTATGCAAATTTTAAAAAACTTAAAAATTAAAAAAAACTGGCCATACAGAACAACGAGTTAAACATTTCCAAAGTTTGCTGTAGTGCCTCAACCTTTTTTTTAATGTCCCGCCTCCTCCAGGCTGTGATTGGTTAGTTAACGAAAAGTGACCTTGACGAGCAACTACACACACGGCTGCGTGAAAGGCACCCGATCTCCCTGTGGAGATTAGCAGGCAGGCGAGAACGTGAACAGGTGAGCGTCACCCAGTGCCCAGAGAAACCTGATTTAGAAAGGGCAGAGGAGAGAACCGGTGCCGGTACGCCAAAGAGTAAAATTTAAAAGTGACAGTACTGGTGAATACAGACACTCTTGAAGCACGAACAGCTTTTATCTTGTTAGAAATAACAGGAAGTCATTAACGCAAGCTACGTAGTGGAGCGTTCAGGCGCAGTCAAACCAACACAGCAGCTGGTTTATAAATCCAGTGCCTCCTGCACGTGTAAAATACAGCAATGTGGATGAGAGAAGAGGTGACTGCTGGAAGACAAGACGTATTTAAGTTTATGTTCCGCTTGCTCAGCAGTTGTTTGATAAATGGCTATTAAAACACGCAGAGAGGATTTTACTTTGGCACTCGTTAAAACCTCTTTGGGGGTTGCCAAAAATTTCTCTATGCAGGAAAAACCCCGTATAAACAGCCAGAGCCAAAGATTATTCAAAGAGTAAATTACTCTGTGTGTGTGTGTAAAGCATGCAGTCAGTCAACAGGTTCTGTAAGTGTTTGGCTGAGGCGCTAAATGTAAGCGAGTTTGAACATTGTACAATTGTTTCCAGATGGTGTTTTCTGCAGCTCAGGAACAGCTGCACTTCACTGTCAGACTTCTCTAAACTAACAGGAAGGACAATCAGGCAAATAACAGTGGTGAGCTGAAGGGCATCTCTGAATGCACAGCTCATTCAACCTTGAAGGGGATGGGCTACAGCAGCACAAGGCCATGCTGGCTACTATTCCTTTCAGCTCATAACAAGAGCTGACTTTGTCGTGTGAAAATCAAAACCAGATCATACCTAAGCATTGTTACTAGCCCAAGTTTTCCAGCAGGGTAATATGTAATGTCACAAAGCCCTCTTCGTGTTTGGATGGTTCTAGGGTTATTATGGTGAGTTTGGGTGAGAGCTTCAACCAACACGGGTTCTGTAAAAATTTGCAGTAAATCTGATACTATCAAGAGAGGCATTTATCACACTTGTAGAAGAACATAACCACCAATTTTAAATCTGTTTCTTGAACAATTCATGCCATATAGGAAGCAAAACAGGGACTGAGGAGACCCTTGGCAGTTGCGCCTAAGAAGGTGGTCATGGGGTGTGTGTGTGCTTTCACAGAGATCCCACAATAAACACGGAAAGACAGCATGGGTATTGCACAGGTGTGCCTTACGCTGGCCACGATAAAAGGCCACTTGAAAATGTGCAGTTCCATCACACAGCACAATGGCACAGATGTCGCAACTTTTGAGGGAGCGTGCAGTTGGCATGCTGACTGCAAGAATGTCCACCAGAGGTGTTGCCTATGAATTGAATGTTTATTTCTTTACCATAAGCCACCTCCAACGACGTTTCAAAAAGTTTGCCAGTACACCCAACCAGCCTTTCAACCGCAGTCCATGTGTAACCACACCAGCCCAGGTTGTCCACATCCAGCATCTTTACCTCATAGATCTACTGAGAGCAGCCATCCAGACAGCTGCTGCAACAATCGGTTTGCATAACCAAAAAATTGCGGCACAAACTGTCAGGAACCGTCTCAGGGACGCTTGTCTGCATGCTCGTCGTCCTCATCAGGGTCTTGATCTGACTGCAACTTCGCACAGCCATTGAAGAGGAGTGGACCAACACTCCACAGGCCACAATCAACAACCTTATCACCTCTATGTGAAGGAGATGTGTTGCACAGCGTGAGGCAAATGGTGGGACACCAGATACTGACTGGTTTCCGGACCCCATCAAGACAGTGAAACTACACATTTTGAGTAGCCTTTTGTTGTGGCCAGCCTAAGGCACACATGGGGGCAAAAACAAAATTGTTTAAAATTTTGTTCAGTGTAATTCTGCAGCCGGGGAGGCACGGTGGTGCAGTGATTAGCACTGTCGCCTCATAGTAAGAAGGTCGTGGGTTCAAACCCCGGTTGCCCCGGCCTTTCTGTGTGGAGTTTGCATGTTCTCCCCGTGTCTGCGTG
>JAPMOB010249974.1:0-77111 GCA_029875015.1 Lepomis gibbosus | reverse complement strand
CTGCGGGCTCCGTCTGGATGCCCCCGCAGGTACACAGGAATGCCCCTTGTTAGCTAACAATGTTATTTCAGCGACCAGATGGTACCGGAGTTTTCCACTTTTCTTTCCATCTAATTTTTCCTCTCCATAACAACTTTTATAGCAGTATTGATTACAAAAGGTTTTCCCTTCTCATTGTCAACATGTAAAACTGACTCTGGAGAGGTTTATGCGAAATTTACACGGGGACAAAAGGCTGTTTTGAAGAGTAATAACCAATTAACGGCGTCTCAGTAAAAAATGGGCACCATTGCATTCAGATCACTTTTTTTTAACTTCATGTGACAGTCAAGCAACAAACTATGAGCTCAGTCCGGGCTCTGTTCAACTTGTTCCTTCTCAAGGTCATATATCGTATGATTCCAGTCAAAACAACTAAACGCCTATCCAATCTGATTAAAGGAACCTTTATTTGGGTCCAGGTTTCTGTGGGAACTGAATATCAAGTGATACTGTGCATAAACAGAGAGGGTAGGGGGAAATGTGTGGGTGTTAGTTTTGAATAGAGAGACATTTCAGCTCAAAATTAATGAAACATGGTCTATTTTTATTATTAGAAAAAATCTGAAATTGAATGAAAAATATACTTTCAGAGATTGTATCTCTATTAAATATTATTGAAATCTTAAAATGAACCATTTTAATCAGTTCTTGGCTAATTATTCTAAGAAAGAGTTTCTCATTTCAAGCTCCTATTTTCACTACATCATAGAGAAGATTTCATGTTGAAATTCCTTTTATTAATCTTCATGGTCTTAAAGTGCCAAAAATCGTCTGTGTCTCATCACCATCAATTTTCCATTTTACTAAATCTATCCCAGGAGCCTCTATACTCTATGAAAAGATATAGATGTTATGTTGCTTGTTTACAAAAACGCCAGAGTGGGTTCGGGCTGGAAAGACATACCAACAAGTTGCCCTTCATTTGGTTTATTTTAACACATCTGGATGGCTTTAGTGTAAAGCTTAAGAGTTAAGTATTGTCTTTATTCATCTATTTTAACAAAAGCACATTATTTGAGATACAGAATTAAGTCAAAAGTTGAATTCAAGTGGCAGCATTGCAAAATCAATTTTTTTTTTCAGATAATAAGAATAAAAGCACATGTATTTCTTCAAATTCTCTTAAAGGCTGGAACAGAATTCTTCAAATTCTCAGTGTAGTTGCCTGCAGTGGAACACATGCAGCCAATCACACAAAAACACACAGATCAGAGATGCTAAAAAGGCACGAGGGGAAAAAATCAGAGTGCACAGGGTTTGGTTTTGGTGCAATTTCATCTTTTTATGTTAATAAAAATCAATTCAGATGTTCAGCTGAAACTAGCGGAGCCACAGGCCTGCGTGGTCCCATGCATCATTTTAAGCTGCGGCACCACAGGAACATCATGGGCTATTTGCTTTATTATGAGTGTGCATAAGTAGATGTTTAGACCAGTGGTTCTCAAAGTGGGGTCTGGGGGCTCCAGGGGGGTCCCCAGCAAAAAGTGGAATTATTTATTTTCACTATACATTCCATCCATAAGTTACACAATGAAAAAATATATTTTGGTCATGGGTTGCATACACTTTCTGTAATAAAACGTATAAAAGAACCTACCAGATGGTAGACCCTGGGATAAAATCTTATCAAGGGGTCTTTGGCGAGAAAAACTTTGAGAACCACTGGTTTAGACCATAATATAAGCGATGTAATCATCAAGGTACTGCATTCAGAGATCTTTAAAGTATTATACAAAACAGGAATGCAGTAATCTTGTGATTAGAGCTGCAACGATTAGCCGATTAATCGATCGGTCGGTGGTTGTTTTTGCCATTGTTCATGAAAAAAATGCCAAAAATGTGCTGCTCCCAGCAACTTAGATATGACGACTCAATGCTTTCCTTTGTCATACATTATTGAAACTTTAGACTGTTATAGAAAACACTTGAGGACGTTAACTTTGACTTAAATATAGCAGGCATTTTTCAGTATTTTCAGACATTTTTTAGACAAAATGATGAATTAAGAAAATAATTTGCTAAATAGTTCAAGCCCTTCTTTTAGTGCTCTATTAATTAAACTTGTCTTATAAAAGTTGATTTTCCCTCACTTTCAGTTTTACTCTCGATATAGTAAATTTAACTTTAAGTCTATCATAAGTGAATTTTCAGTTTGGCCCAAACCTAATTAACTTCCTGTTGAGCTGAAACAAGACAGTACTGCCTTTTGAAACTGCTCTGTGCACTCTGGGGATCTCATTTCTAAGAGATTTAAGAAGCAATATCTGTTTCTTACTTACTGAATTACTAATATGCTGTAATTAGTTGCTTTGATAATCTAGAAGAGGGAACAAAAATCGCCTGTAGTCTAGATCAGAAAAGAAAATAAGCCAGTGCAGTGGCAGGACATTTCATCAAATCAGTTTAATTAAAAACAAACAAAACCTAAATGAGTTCATTGCTCCACTTTTTTAAGCATCACTGTAGGCGTTATTTTACTTTCATGAGTAGTACTATGTTTTGGAGCATTTTTACAAGAAAGCAACTGCAATGCCAATATTTCATTATGTAGCATTACATCATGAGCCTAATCAAATGTTTTGGGATGCACATAATTAACACTTTTTTTTCTTTTCTTTTTTTTTTTAAGGAATTTGTATCCTCCACGTGTTTTCCTAGGGTCTTCTTTCTTATGTCCGCTCTAGGATCGAAAGAATATTGGCTCTGACCTTTGCCCTCTTTGCTGTTAGCTGTTTGTAGTGCTAATCCGGGATTTTACAGTGATTGTACTGCTGCTGTCATCGCAAGTTGCAAAGGATAAGACCATCAGATCAATTCTTCAAAAGCACTGTGTGTGCTGTAAAACCTCTATGATTATTGCCTCTAACGGGACGAAGTGGTTGCATTTTTTTTTTGGAGGGCTATGTGTTAAATCAGGAACTGAAGACTTTTGAATTCTTTCAGTCAATTTTAATGATATATTCAGTTTTTAAAGCTGGCCTTGTAATCAGATTTTACCTATGACCACTAAAATCATAATAAATTATACTGCTTTGAAATGTAACATAATCTTGCACTGTATTGTGTTCAGTGATGGGGTTTAGGATGAGTTATTTCTGTCTTTGCCATTTAATTAGAATAAAATAAGCAAGAAAAACAGGATGCCAGGATGTTGAGGCTTATAAACATCCCAATAAAACAGCTGCAATATGTCATCCTTTGATTCTTTGCCCAGGGTGTCAAATAAGCTCAAGAGTTGCCGCTCCCCCTTACTCAACTTAAGACAACCACTGAATTATTGTATTATAATCAGCCTTTTTTCTGTCATATACAGATGAATTCCTGGCACAAAAAAGATGCAGTGGATAGTAGCCAGAATGTTAAAGTTTGCTCTCAATCTTCCAAACAGCCCCTGTGAGTTGATTTCTATCAGGGATTTCATTACTTCCCCTTTTTTTAGCTGTGTATCTGCGAAGAATTTATGACAGGAAATCAAGTCTGTGTAGTCTCAAACTGGGCCAAATGAAACACACGAGACTGACAGTAACCATCTGCAACACCAACAACAATATTATTAAGATATATTACAAAAATTGAGTGGCACAAACAGAGCAGAGGTGGATGGCGGCGTGTGCAAGCTTATATTTTTCTTTCATCTTTTGACCCTGAGTAAGCTGCACACTTGATTTAGACCATTTACACCTCTTTCTTTGCAAGAATCAACCTTCCATCTGCAGTAGTGAGGCTTTAATCCAAAACAACTCGGAATTCAGCCTTTAGAGACAGTTTCTAAGCTTTAATGTTGTTTTTTTGGACACATCTCTTGAAATCTCTTTCAACCTGCAAGACGAAGCCCAGCCTGACCCTAACCTGAGGGGGAAGAAACAGTGACATCAAACAAATTGCCTTCTTGCAAGCAAGCCTTTACATGATGTGTCCATGTATTTTGTGCTCTTGTTTTGCCCTTATGTAACTCTGTAATTCATTGCTTTTTTATTACTTGACTGTTATTGTGTGAAGAGGGCTGCAGAAATAAATGCTGCTGTGTCTTGTTAAGGTTCCATAAATGTGGACTTAGGTCATTCTGATGGCTGATTATTAAATCACAAATGTGTCGCGAGGCTTTTTTGACCTTTTTTCAGTGTGCTGGAGCGTCCTTATAGGGAACAGCATTATTCTGAATGCCGTCTCCGGTAGTTTCTCTATGTTCCAGGAGTTCAGTGCCAAAATAAACATGTGTCAGTCTGGAGGTAAATTCTGACAAAGCACGGATTTGGAAATGAGTAGAAATCACACCCCGGCAGGCTCCACTGGACACTCATTGACTGTATGTGTTTGCAGCTTCAAAATCAGCCAATTATTAAGGTGTTTACTTTTCTTCCTCACTTTGACCTGTCCTTTTTTAAACACAAACCACATGAGCCCTGCTGTCTCCAGCCCGCACGAAGCTCATTGTGATCCTCCTGAACATACATCCAGCTCATTTTCCAGGTAGACGCTCCAGTTAATGTAGTCACTGTCAATACCAGTTTATAGTTACTTCTGGTCAAAGCCCAAAGTCCACTTTTCCAATCAATGCAACATTCCTCCTGCTGTCTCTCACTGTTTCTTTCTCTCCACTCCCCTGTGGAAATGTCAACATCAATACTATGATGTTTTCTGTGTCCATCCCACTGAGTACAACTTCTGGGAATTTTTGCAGGCCACTACCTTGTTCTCTGTTACAGTGTTTAAAAGGCAAATCTTTTCGGGAGGGATATTGGGAAAGGCTGGAGGGCCAGCTGTTTGGAGCATAGCTGAGGTTAACTTGGGCAGAGTGACTGTTCCTTTTGTTTCTCTCTCCCCATGCACACCAGGATGATTCACAACCCTTTAAACAGGTCTATGCAACACAGACTTTAACGGGAGTGTAATAATACCTCATGCAACAGTCATAAAATAGGTCATTACTGCAGCATAAGTTTAGAAATTGCGCACCTTGAATGCAGATTAAAGGGCATGAGCAATATAGGCCCCCTAATGCACCATTATAGATCTAATAAAGTGCTGATAGTACAAACGTCCTGGTTATTTCAAGTCTTTAGGTAACCCTGATGGTAAAGGGCTTAAATGGAATTCTAAAAGGGCATATAATTATCCTATAAATGTTAAAAGGATGCACTGCAGACATCTAAAGCAAAACTATATGTGATAAAAATCTTTCAGGAATATCATCCACTAACGTGCAAAATGGTGCCTAGAACTTCATTATTGAGCAACAGTCCCTATTTGATACAGATTTGGGCTCAGCCTTCATGACAAGGCAATATTTCTACACTATTCCTCGTGCTGCAGTCTAGACAGTGTCATTAAAAATTGATAGAAGAAAACCAGATTTCCAGTAAACTGACTGACCGCTGGTTTGCTCCCGGTGCTCCTGGCTGTAAGTGGTTGTTTCGGTGTCCACTTTGCGCCGGCACTGTCCCTGACCCTGCACCAGTTGCTCCAGGGGAAGCTCCGAGTCGGGCGTCGGGTAGCATCGTAGACCGGTGGAGCACCTCGGGGTGTACACGCCGCACATCTCGCCCTCTTGCCGGGCGCACACGGGGCAGCATCCGCAGCCCGGTTCGCGCACTATCTCCGCGCAAGCCTCGGTGAGCTTTGGGCACAGCTCCTGGCGCTCCGCGGTGCAGCCCGGGCAGCGGAACACCATCTCGGCCAGAGAGGCACCGGCGAGAGACGCGGAGAGGATCAGCAAGCTGCAGCCCGCGTACGACAGCATTGTTATAGGCATGAGGTTTTTGGCCATTATCATGGGGCGATGGAAGGCAATCCCAAGTGAAAAAAAGGGGAAGAAATGTGCATGCGAACAGGTGAAGCCGGGGGCTGGGAGGTCTGCTGGGTCCTACAAATTCCCAGGTTTGCTCTTGGGGCCACATGTTGGTGTTAATTCAAAGATTCGGAAGACAGGAGATTTAGTTCAATTGTCATTTTTTACATCTGCTGAAATGTTAGCAGCAAATTAAACAAAGAATTCGAGAAAATAGTTTTTTGCGCCCCGTTCCTTATTTTATCCCCACATTATGGCCCAGAATGGGAATAATGGTCTTAAAGGCTGAAGTGAACTGGCTAAATTAAATGCATGTGAAGCTCTGAGAGTATAGGTACAGCAGTCTGATTTGGCGAAATTACAAACCACTCTAGTTCGCCAAACTTTCTGAACCTGCCTGTAAATTGAAAGAAAAATCCCCCTTTCCACAAATCACCATGTAGGTCTAATGTTTCCTCTAAAGGGGGGACAGTCTCACAATGTATCACCTTGGACTAACAACCTCTTGCTTGTCCTTACTGTTGTCCTCATAAATTAAGTTAGTACAATTAGTTTTTGGGTTGTTGGTATCAGGGCCTTGTCGAACTGCATGTTTGGCTTCAGTGAAATTATTTGACGCTCAGTAGAATTTCATAATTTAGCGTCTTTGTCAAGGTATTCATTGAAATACTCTGCAAACCACCACAAACAGCAGCTTCAGTATCATCATAGGAGCCCACAAAGAGATATGAAAGTGTCACCAACACCATTTTTAAATGACCTGTTCTGCTACTCTGTAGCTGTCTCTGACCTCTTTGTGGCAATATCAAGGAGAAAATAACTTGCTAGTGGCAATTATAAATAACTTTGCTCCCCTGATTGTAAAAGAGAATTTCTAAAATGAGAAGTAGATGCGAAACTTGAACTTGTCCTCCAGCATCAAAAACAAGGCAGTGAATTATAGCTCCCTGGCTGGTAGACTCAGCATTACTATACATACTTTGGCATGTTTGTCTCAATCAGCACAGGATGCCCCGACTCCCAGAATGCATAAATAAATAAACAAACAAACAAAAAGACTATGTGCAGAGCGTTCCTTACATGGAAAGACCTCCCCACCGTGGCACACATGTCCATTGACACTCAATTAAATCTCGCCAGCTGCTACCAACTTATATACCTGTGTACAGTAATGCTACTGTGCACATATACGGCAATGTTTCCTATCGATCGGTGAGGCCAAGCCTTGAGGTGTCTTGCTTGCCCACCGAACAAGCTCCTATTAACCCTGTCCAGTGCGGTAGACTAATCGGTGTTTATCCAAGGGCCCAGAAATAGAAGTGGCATGTGTAACCTTACTCCGCAGATATAAATGCAGATTATTTTGTTTTGTGGGTGCCCCCTGATTTAATACTATTTGGCCCTATTCACAGCCGGCATCCTAGCTCACCTTGGGGGCGTGGGGAGGGAGAAAGGGCACATTTGAAGCTGTCTTGTATCTCAGGGGTGTGAGTCAGGAGGATGCCCAGAGGGCTGTTTGCACATAGAACCTCATATGTCATTTTATGAAACCATGGATGGAAAAGCAGCGGGATGGCCACTAGCTAATAGGCCTAACAGGCCGCAGTATCTGCCCATGTGTGCAAAGTAATCCCCACCAAGGTCAGTTACTTGAATTCCTCCCCATGGAACTGTTAAGCAAACACAAACTCTGGATAAACTCCACATTGATAGAGGAAGGTATGGGATCACTGATGGGCTGAGGACACATACAGTGCATGTGCCTCTGCAAGTACACAGAGAGAGGTTTGTATGCGAGAGGTCATCTTCTTAATTACAGTACAGTAAGTCCCCAAAAGTCTGCCCAGTCTTTTAGCCATATCAAAGCACTTTATTTTATCCCCCATTAAGCATTTATAAGCAGTGTACAAACACATAATTAATGCTTAATGACACACAACAATGTAGTACTAAATAAAAAATAAATACATTTTATGTGTTTATTATTATTAAATTATTTGTAAACATAATGAATGACTATGAAGGTGCCACACTGTAACATGTGCACAAACAGTTAATGAATTTTTAATAACCCAGTATATCATAGTTGTAACTCTATAGGCTATAATGCATCGCATTACACACATGAACCAAGCATTTACAAAATATTTATTGAAATAATTTCCCAGGGTGATTTAAAACTGTTTATAGATGTGTTCAAAACTCATGAAGACACGTATCTCTATATGAATTAGTTTTGTTATCAAGTATTCATTATCTATTTATATCCCACTTATGGATGCCTCATATGATGAGATAAAGTTGCTGACAAATACATTAATAAACACTTAAAAATGTCCTGTTCACAACTATAGTGGGTTATAAACCATCCATTAGCTGGTCATGTGCTGCTTATAAATCCTGGGGGCTGTTGAGATAAGGTGATGACTATTACAACTCATATAGCCTATAGCATAAATGTGTTATGTATTTTAATGATGTAATTTACACAGACTGGTGTGGATTGGCAATTTTAGGTGTGGCTCTTGAGTGAGAGGTAAACTTTTGCTAACACTAAATGGCTATTAACCAATAAACACCCAAATACACAACTGGAAACATTAATAATTCCACTAGATATTCTGCCTCAGTCCACAATAACCAGAATGGGCCGAAAATCTCAGTCCTGATCCATCCAGTAGTGACATAAACCACTGATTAGGCAAAATAATGTATGTAACATTGCATTTTATCCAGTCTAATTTTCAGTTCAATTAGATTCAATTTACCATTTGTCACAAGTGGGCATTTTGTGTTGCTGCAAGCCTAAAAAACACAACACAGAAACATAACACTTGATATTGCAAAGAAACTTACAGCGGTTGGCCTGAACATGTGCACAGGATGGCTTACACCAATGCACAGTGAGTTTGCTCATCCGAAGCAGGCTATAAGTGTCCACTGTAGCCACACAGGGCCCATAAATGGTATAAAACACGTTGACTATTATTATTTTGAGCTGCTAAGCCTCACAGTAGGCCTTCTGGAGGTCTGACTGTAACAATGGCAGCAGCCTGTTTAAAAGTAGGAAGTTTCAAAGTGTAGTGTCTTTAAAACTCAGTTTATCATGTGTTATTAGGCTTAATACTTTCACAACTGTCTCTAAATCCAAAATGCATATTGAAAGCAAATAAAATAAAGTATAGTATTACTGCATTTGTGGCTCTATCCTGTGTTCTTATCAACTAAAAGGGGTCTCTCGTGTTCATTTGTCAGACTTTGATAATGAATGAGCGCACTGTTTAGTGTTTGGCTTTGATTACGCTTAATTAAGGCTCCCTTTGCTTGGACTACTGATTAGATAAGTAGAGGCAACGAGGATTGGGATTGGAAAAGCAATTTATCATCTGATTAGAGGGCCTGTATAAAATGAAGTTATACAGGCCACACTTATAACAACTAAACAGCTGGGTTATGTGTTTATAAACTAAAATGCTGTAAATAAAAAAAACAGCTTTTGTTTGAATGCATTCCTGCATGAGTTCATATGGGTAAGAAAACTGTCAAAACTAGCTTTCATCCATGCACAGTAAACCAACTGGTGTGCAGCATCTCACTGCATGGAAATGTTTACCAAATTACAGTACATAAATCCTTACATGGAAATGTTCGCATCACAAGCCCCAAATGGAAAAATGCTTGTGTGTTTTTTTGTATGCGAGTTCTTGGTGAGTTTGTGTGCCCAAGTGTGAGTGTGTTTGTTTGCTGCCTAGCAACTAGTGATGCATGGGCAAATTAGGAAAGTTCTTGCTTTATTTGGTCGTGCAAATCTTTGGGAAGTATCTGTTATGGAGCCACAACGTTACCTATTCCCCTGTGAAACAAAATAAAGACCTGCTGAAAACCGCTCTTGTAATATTGTTGAGTTAGGTTGAAGGAGTCCAGTTGAATCTCGCAGCATGGCTATATGCTGAAGTCAGCACTATACACTATTCACTGATGTTACTGTTTTTTCTGTAACAATTTTGATACCTTCACAGATATAGCTTCTAATAGGTGTTTCATGTAATAAGAAGGTTTACAAACAAATGTGTTTGTTATTTTGCATGATATGGGTTTTTCTAAGTGCAGCACAAATTGAAATCAGACTTTCAGATTAAGCTGTTTTATCTAGAAATCAGTACACTTTGTGCAGCCATGCAAAGTAAGTATAAATAACACTCACATTGCCTACCCAGCCAGCCAACCAGCTCCGTTTTTTAGTGGTGCCATGACTCGGATATGGTTTGACCAACATGTCCCAACCATGGTGCCAACAGGCAGATGTGGTCTGGTAGATTTGGCAGCTGGCATTTATTAAAACCTCTGCCACCAAGAAGCCTGTGCTTTACTGCTTGTGTGTTAAAAGCTAAGAAGTACAAAAGGTCTAGTATTGGCCTCTGTTGAATCCATAAATTCAAGATTTGAAAATGTGTCTGGCTTTAGGGTTGAAACATAGGTAGACCTAATGTTTGCTTAAGGCTGCATAAAAGAACTCTGTCATGATAACCACCCATGCATGGTGCAGTTGCTCGTTCTTCTAAGGTATGAATGATGGAATGGATTGCGTGTCTTTGCTGCTCGTAGTGAGGACTCAATTTGACGTTTTCATTTGCACTCATGTCGCCATGTGTATGTGCTGGGATCCTTGCTAGAGTGCGCCACCCAGTGGCCACCTGCAGTAATTAATCAAGAGTAATTCCCTTAACAGGCAATGAAAAAGCAGCACAGACGTATACTAATTTAGTGTGATTTTGATATGAATGTAATGTTTAAGGTTGGAATTTCGTTTTGATATTATAGTCATACGTTTCTCACATAAGATAGGCCTAGTATTTGTTGAGTCAGGAGAGAGAAAACACTGACAAAAAGGCATTTTTGTCAGTTTGTGTCGGCTTGTGACGTTTTTTTTCTCTTTTTGTTTTTTTTTTATCTGAAGACATGAAACTCTAATTAAAGGCAACACTTGTATAAAAAAAACACTTTAAAAATCTGTAATGTCGTCCTTAATTGGACATTTGACAGTATTTGAGTGACTGGGCTTTTTGGTGTAACGGGGCCACCATAGAGGTTTTAGGCAACAGTATGTCATGTGACGAAAAGATGTCAACATCACTGCTCTAGAAAACGTCTTGTTTTCACTTTTGACAAAAATACCATGTTTTAGTAGTGACTTCTTAAACAAAAACTTTATGTTAGGGTATCCCCGTTTTGGCTGCCACTGCACAGGTATGTCGTTTTTATATTAGCTAACCAGGAAATCCGGTAGCTAGTTTACAGTAGCTGAGCTAACGTTAGCTGCAGTAAGAGCATAGTTGTGAATGCTAATGTTACTTTGCATGCGTCGAGAGTTACACGAATTGCAATAACACGTTAAAATATGTTATGAAACGGTTATGTACCAAGCGTGTACGTGTATTTTAATTCTGTTTATATATTGCGCTAACATTATGTCTATTTTGCACGTTTCAGGATGGCTGTATCTCACAGTGGCCAATCCTCCTTGGTACAGAGTTTGGCCCAGCTCCTCCGAAATGATGGTATGTTACGGTGTGACACACACTATACCCCAAGAGTAGTTAAAATACCAAGTCCGTTTGGGTGACAGAAGGGTGTTGTCACTTCTATTGGGGCTGCATGTTACACGCAATTCAACCAAAACAGTAGCAGGTAGCTTCTGTGTCAGTGGGTGTACTCCTGCTTCTGGATCTTGCTGAAGATGGATTTATCTGAGATGTATAATTATTATGTGAATTACATTAATTCAGAGATTGATGTCCCCCTTCATTCATTTTAAATTTTAGTGACTGACTTAGTCTGGTGTCACTTGTTTGTTGTGAACTTGTAGTGTCAGCTCCTAAAATTAGAAATAGCGCTGTGGTTTTAAACTGTATGTACTTTATGGTCAGAACATGACAAACACAGTGTATCGCTTCACAAATCTGAGGTAGAACAGTTAAAACAATTATGATTCATTCTTTTAACAAATATGCACTAGTAAAATTAAGTAAAATCTTTTTTCAGTCCCTTTTCCTCAACAACATAAATATCTCAATATTAAACTTAAGTGCTAGTTTGTGATTAAAATGAATTAAATAAAACATTTATTAAACATTTATTATATTGTAATTATCCCTTAGCATGTGTACGTTGTTTTTTGACTTTGTAGTTTATATAATAAAATAAAATTCACGCTGCACACTGTCAGCCCTGAGTTCCTTAGAGCCACAGCGTTTGTTCATTACCTTTTCCTTCACATTCATTTTACTACGCACGTCCACCATGTGTGCATGAGACATACAATTTAAGCTTAACACTTGTTAGAATTTGCTGTGCATTGACATTGGCTTCTAGAGTTAAATGAATACTCTCTCCCGGCCTCCAGGTGACTTGGTGTTGGATGGCAGCAGCACGCTGACCTTGCCGGCGGCCAGCTTGCAGCAGCTCACCAGGCTGTTTGAACAGTACTTGCTGTCCAGGAGCCAGCAGCATGGGTTCCTTGCGCTGCCCTCCCACCCTGCCGACACAGCTTCCCTGCTGCAGCTGCAGTTCTTGTTTGATGTCCTGCAGAAGACCATCTCCCTCAAGGTGAGCAAGGACCCTTGGGATTGGGTCACGTGGTCTCCACATGACATACTTAATAGACAATTTTGTGTTTGTGTGATGTTTTTTCTGTAATATTTTGTTGACATATTGGAGTCAGTAGTTTCTTACCTTTGCAGAGAGGTGTGAATAGCGGTGATTGATGCTTACATATCGTTTTACTTATATCCCCTGTTTGAGGTGTTATTTGATACATGTTGTGTGTCTTAATTTTTAAACGCAGCTCATCAACCCACCAGGGGTTAGACTTCAGTCTGTGGTGAAAATCTTTCCATTCAAGTCTTTAAAGTGTTTGGAGGTAAAGTATAGTAACTCATTCATTTCTATCATCTGCCTCTTTTATTCCATCCCTGCTTCTTCCTCAGTTTCCATCCTCATTCTATCTGTGCTGAAAACATCAACTTTATCATTATCTCTCTTTTCCCTTCCAGCTGAAGCGAGTTCCACCACACTGTCTAGAGGGACTTAGAGGAATTTACTCCCAGTTGGAGGTCTTTACCTGTTCAAAGAGCCTCAGCTCCCTGGAGGTACCCTCCTTTTGCAGTAAATTTGTCAACAAGTGTCTCTGAGTGTATGTATGGCATCTCTGTCAAAGGTGATATATGTGTGTCTGTTGTTTAGGAGCTACTCTCTCTGTGTGGAGGTGACATGAGCTCTGCACTGCCTTGGCTGGAACTGCACACCCTCAACTTTAGCTACAACTCCATTGTCTGCCTTGACCAGTCACTAGTGAGACAAACATCCACACATATGCATAAGCCCAGACTTATTAGCACAAGTTATCTTCACATGACTTGAATTTCCTCTTTTCTTGCTTTCATAGGGTTTACTGAACGTCCTGAAGTCTTTAGATTTAAGCCATAACAAGATTCAGGAGTGTGCGGAATTTCTAAAGGTTTCTGATTAAATATAATAATAACTTTTATTTAAGAAATGCATTTTCCTCTTTTTCTGCTTGTGACAACTACTTACTCTGCGTCTGTCTTTGTCTCATTTCCCCATTGCCGTCTCTCAGCCCTTGAGTGAACTGGAACACTTGAACCTGGGCTACAACTGCCTGCAGAGGGCGCCAACGCTAGGCCTGAGTGCAAGAGCCAAGCTCCTCACTCTCAACCTCAGGAATAATGAACTGGAGACTATAAACGGTAGAGCAGACTGACAAAGACAGTTGCAGAGTTTCTTATCTTGTTCTTTAAACACAGTCAGCCGATCCATTCACACACAAGCGTGAGCTAATGACACCTTCTTTTTCTTTTTCTTTTTTTAATCAGAAAAACAGAAAGCCAACTCAAAGACCTTCACGTCCAAATGTTTTGCATGTCCTTCTGTTTGTCTTAGACATTGTTTATCATCACACAGTGTAGCGTTAGATGACTTTACAACTTCCTGTTTATTATTTCTGTTTGGATGGGAGCGGAGCAACATAATCAAATTAGATATTTAAGCAGCAGCTTTATTTTTATTCCATGTACGTGCATTTGTGTGCATATATTGTTTACTCTGTACATTCTTGATGTCATGTTTGAGAGAGTATTTGCCTGCATTGATGTGATGTCTGATCAAACAGGTGTTGAGCAGCTGTCTTCACTCCAGCACTTAGACCTGGCCTACAACCTCCTGTTGGAGCACTCTCAGCTGGCTCCCCTTTCCCTGCTGCATTGCCTCAACACAGTACGGAAACACAAGCACACACATACTCACACAAAGGCTCCAGTATTCCATTTAGTGGACATATTTATTTTCTGAAGGTACAGGAGAGACCAACACACTGTAAAATGTAATGTCTTCTTTTAGCTGAACCTGGAGGGCAACCCGCTGTACTTCCAGAAGACCCACCGCAACTGCACCGTCCGACATCTCTCCCCAAAGGCTGCAAGACTAAGAGTGAGTTATAATTATAGCTGGACATGTATACCATAAAACTTTGTTTGCAGAATGTTGAAGCATTATGTAACAGTACAAAACAGTTCCTTGCAGCATCTTAAAACAGAAGCAGATCACATAATGTCCTGGTCTAAGAACAGAGAATATGAAAAAAAAACAAGTTTGTAGGAAGCTGTAAAGTTTCAAAAGAAGGCTGGGATCTTAAAATATACTGTTACACTTGGAGCAGATGTTGGCTCATCTGCTTTGTATC
The DNA here is from genome assembly GCA_029875015.1 of Lepomis gibbosus. Lineage (NCBI taxonomy): Eukaryota > Metazoa > Chordata > Actinopteri > Centrarchiformes > Centrarchidae > Lepomis > Lepomis gibbosus. The sequence goes on along the minus strand of JAPMOB010249974.1, from coordinate 62,523 downwards.
AACAAAGGCATTATACTGTATGTCTTGATTTGTCTGAGAGTGCAGATACAGAACAGCTTCCTGTCTAACATGTGTGAACAACAAGGTGTTTCTACATGACTCGCCCTGGCTTGTGGACTTCTGTCACATTTAATGTTGAAAGACAACAACAGGCCCCTTGTGGCGACTGCTGGAAAACTGAAACTGACAAAAGTGGCAAGTCATTTTTGTTTCATTGTTTTTTTTTTTCACTTTAACAATGTTCCTTTTTCTGTTTCTTTTAGCTCAAACTTAATGGTACCCCTCTGTCCTCATCTGAGTTATCAGTAAGTTTCTGTAACGGTTTGTTTCTGAAGTCTTTACAAAGTTAGTGGCTACTGCGTCTGTTAATGAAGACATTTTTGCATATATAAATGTAATGTTAAATTCAGATGCATGATAGTAATTTATATATACACGTAGAGTATGTGGTGGAAAGTGATAATGCAATTTTATATATATTTATATCCTATTTTCAGTTGTCTAATTCCAGACCACTCTCATCTCCAGGTTCTGCCAAAAGCAAACCAGCTGATCGTTCAGGTCCAGACTGCATCTCCAGTTGCCAAGCAACCAGAACGCAGTAACCAGGAAGTGTCCAGTGGTGCTGGGGAGCTCAGTGACAGCGTGTCAGTTGGAGAAGTGGGCGTCTCACACATGCAGAGGAAGAAGAACAGGGTAAGAAAGCTACTGCTCCTAAGTGTTTAAATCAGCTGTATACTCTTTCTCTGTAACGTGAAATAGTTAATGTATGGTAACTATATTTTTGCTTTTAAAAAGATTTTAATTTTATTTATCTATGTAAACTGGTGGATACTGACAGACTCAATGCTGTGACATATTTGTGTTTCAGAGTAAGGTGAAAGTGCGGAGGGCCAGCATATCTGAGCCCAGTGATACAGATTACGAGCCCAGACAGGCTTCCTCCACACAAAGTGAGTTTTAAAAGCATGTCTTTCAGTGTGATTCTGTATTTGTGTAATGCTATACCAAATATCTAAATTCATGTCCCTGACTCTTCTTGTTTTATCCAAGTTTTCTACTTATAATTTAACTACTATCTGCTGATTAAAGCATATTCAGCTGTTAAATAACTAAACATAAATTTTAATATAAATTTATTCTCTCCTCTAGGTATTGTTCTTCTCCACCAGCAGGAGATTGAGCGCATGTCCACCTTCAGAGATCAGCTGGGTGAGGACTGGCTGAGGTACCAACATCATCTAGATGGAGCCTCCCCCTCTACCATTGCCACTGCTGTCAACATCAACCAGCCAACTCCTCACATCCATCCCCTCTCCAATGGTCTCGACACCACGGCCCGGCCCAGCCCTGGGCATCAGCCGTCTCCACCGTCCCTTGAAGTCCCAGAGGTCCTCCCCGCGCCGCTGCTGTCATCTGAGCATGGGCAGCAGACGTCCAACGCAGATGCAGACCAGGAAACAGAGTCTACCCTACAGTGGCACGGTCATAGCTCTCTGCAGACAGAGTCCACCTTGGAGGACAGCATGGTGGACGGCCCCGTGGTGAGCCAGGGAGTGGTGAGCTCACCTGGGCCGAGTCCAGAGTCCCAAATGTCTGCCAAAGGGGAGAGCGTAGATACAAAGGAGGAAGAAGAGGAGGAGGATCTGGGAGGTAGGGTAGTCAAAACGATGTAATATCAGTAGCATCACAAGGAGACACTGATTGATTTGACCTTGCATCTCTTCTGAGGTAAAGCTTTTTAAGGTTCTCTCCCTCTTCTCATCTCAGTTCTTCTTTTTTTTCTCGTTAGTGGATCTGTGTCACCCACTACTTGTGGGAGTCTTATCTGACAAAGAGGACGAATATGGCGATGGCCAGTGGGACAGGAGGAGGAGGGGGGAGGTGTTTCTACGCATCAAACAGGGCCTGGTGCTGGAGGTGGACATGCAGCGCGGCCAGGAGAAATGCCGCTTGGAGCTAGGCAGCCTGGCTCGGGTGGAGACCACAGAGGCTTGCTGGACCCGAGGGGTGAGTGGAGGAATTAGATTAGATGCAACACAGTTTGTCGCCAAATTGCTCAGCTCTAAGGGCATTAATATGTATAAGTAAAAAGAAAATAGTTTCAACAAGTTCTCACTTTGAGTTTTCTTTCTTTCTCTCAGGAGTCAGAAGAGATGCTTCCAGCTGTGGAGCTTCAGTTTGACTACATCAGCAGGGAGAAAAGGAGGAGACGCTACGTCCTGCTTGATGACAACCCACAGGAGGCACTGCAGGTTTAAAACACACACACACACACACACACACACACACACACACTCTTGAGTCCTGTTGTCCGGAAAGTATTAGATTCCTTTTAGGGAAAATATTGGAAAACATGTCTTGTCTAGAAGATATAGTCAGATAAATAACTGTCTGTATTGTTTTGATTCAGGTTTTTATTCTATTCTAATTATAAATACCTATTTACTGTATGTTCTGCATCTGTAGCCTGAAGGAGGCTACAACTTTCAATTTGCAGCCCTGTGTGTGTGACATATGACAAATAAACAAACCTTGTGCCTTGACACACAAGTTCATACTCCAGAAAAAGACCCAGAGAATTTAATCCACGCACACGCATGCATGATAATGTGCATGACATACAAGGCACACTGACTTCTTGGACGTCCTGTCTGCTCATGCTCACAGGCTTCCCCATACTTCCCCATCTCTCTACCATGTTTACTACCGTGTTTATGACTTTGGTCTTCTTGCATTGTGCAACATCAAATGTGTGCCAGATATTCTTTAACACTGAAAGCCAACACCAGTTCCAGTATGTGATACATCTTTTTTCATATTTGTGGTGAGCAGTCAGGGACTTATGAATTATGTTTTATAAACACACACATAGCTGAAGTGACAAGTATAAAACCCCAATGAACACCTTGAACTCTACCATCATGGCACATGACAAATGGTCCTAGTGTTTACAGAAACACTGACACATTATGTCCTACAGTGCCAGCTATTGTGTGTCCTGTCAAATTATTCTTGAGGCTTACTGAATTTGGGCCCTTTGAGAAGCCTGTTCTAGCTCTCTTAGTTTGCAGCTGCAAAGTTTTAAAGATGCATATAGCTTTTTTTCAATGACCAGAATGTCACATCAGTAGGTGAAAGAAAGAGTTTGCGTATCAGATGAGCTGGAAAAGTCGTATTTGGCTATTTACTCTTAGCTGACAGCTTCTTATCTGCTCAGACGATGCCCGATTGGCTCTGCTTTATCAGTTTTCTTGGTAGTAAATTGACTTTTTCAAATTTTAAAAGTATTACATTTAAAAACACTGCTTTTTGTTAACTAGGCTCTGACTGACGTGCTGTCACTTGTGGTGGAGGAAAACCTGCAGCGTGACTCTGAGCTCCGCCCAAGCTGTGTTCGCCTGCAGTGCCTTCGCTGTAGGTCCGAGTTCACGCGTCAGGGAGTGGACAGTGAGGAGGTGGCGGGGCGGAGTGCGAGGAGGAGAGAGGCTGCGACGCGACCAGAAGGTGTGGGAGAAAAGGGCGAGGAGGAGCTGACTGAGGCGGAGTGCGATGACGACAGCAAAGGTGAGAGTGATGGAAGAGACTTTTCCAGTAGCCTTCAAGCAACATTTGGACTGATACAGACATGACGAAGCTTCTATGTGTGTCTTTCTCCACATATTGAATCTTCGTTTACTCTTTTAAAACTTGTGTTGAGTTCATTTGAAGTTTGTGAACGTCAAGTTTTAATTTCCTTTCTTTGTTTTCATTTTGTGTGTTTATTTGGCAGAGTCAATGCCCACTGATCAGCAGAAAAACTGTACATTTTAAACTTGAAGTAGGAGACCGTACACTTGGGCGAGTAGAACACAGGTGGAAAAAAAAGTGTTTAGAGTGCAGCAATCATCAGCTTTTCATCTGTTGTCACTAACCAGATGTTATAAGACATCTTAAAATAACAAGAAACCTGTAAAAAACCCAAAAGAAATAATATTTGAGGATTTAAAAAAAAAAGAAAACTTTCAGCACGTCTCATGGGTGAAAACATTGCCTAAGCAACGTGATGTTTAGCTTTAGTTCAAAGTATCCCACACACCACAGCCTTTTTCTGATTCATCCCTCATGCTGAGTCACGCACAGTCTCAGATGAGTCATACCTCACATATTCTAGTTTAGACCATCCTTATAAAAAAGAAACTACCTGAATTTACTTTTTTTCCACTTAAACATGTACTTTCCATCTTTATTGAGTCGACGTCAGATGAGTCTGTTGTTGAAAGTTAGAGATAAGTCGGAGAAGCCAAAAACACAAGGTCACAGATTTCACCTGGCACGTTGTCACATCCATGCAACAAAAAAAAATGTTTATCACTTGACGTCAAAGCTCTTCGTGCCTCCTCCTTAGCTATCAGGCTCTCATTGATACATGGCTGCATAGTTTCCCAAAACAAATGTTTGGTTTCAGATGGGCTCGAGTGAAGCATCCCCTGAGTTATCTCTTCTTTTATTGCAAAGCGGCCCGCTCCGCTGAGTTCCCACCTCTATAATCAGCAGCAGACAGATAGCACCCTCACTCCAGCAGCCACCTCCCTGACTTTTGACCAAACCTGACATTTAGACCTGCTCAGGCACGCACAGACTGCACACAGCCTTTGTTCTACAGATGTTTTGGGGATTTTTTGGAACCATGCTCCTTTGTTAATGTGCTTAGCCTGCTGCTCCGATGAAATTTCAGGCAACAAATTCTGTTTTCATTCGCGTGTGTCTGAACTAAGACATTTGTTTGCCTGTTGGTTACAAAAATGCATGCCCAGCAGGCCAAAAAAAAAGTCTCTTCCTCATATGAAACTTATTAGAATGGCAGGAATGAAGTGTGTTTTCTGCCCATTTTTCTTGTCAGTCATTAAACTGTCCTGTCATGTTCTTAAGTAGACAGACTTTTTTGTTTCACTAGGAGCTGATAAAAAACTATGCTGTATATCTTGATGAAAGATGTCAAGGTTACCATGCTGTTATAGGGTTGGTAATTACTGCAATAACTGAATAAGGCCATGAGGAGGAGCACTGTTTATTGTTTGTCAGTAGTTTACACCATCACCAATATGTAACTTTTTGGAAATAACTTCCTGTATACATATCTGTTTTTTGTTCAGGAAACTGTAATATCTGTCCAGAATGTGGTAGCGATCATGTGGTGCAGCTGGCCGGTCAATCAACACCTTACAGCAGCACACCCATCCGTTGCTCATCAAAGCAGGTCAGTGAGGACGAATGTCTTGATATAACGCTGATCATTCAGGTCTTTTTTTCCCCCCTTTGCTGTAATGTATTTCCAAGATTGCTCAACCAGAATCCCATCATGTCCATGTTTTCTCTGTATCACAGCAGGATGAATACACAGATGCCAGCAGTAGTCCTATCCTTGAAGCTGCAACCACCGCTGAAGGCCCCACTTTCGTCACTGTCCACGGATGCTCCTTCTTCATCGGGGATGGTCAGGGTGATACCTCCAGCCTTTCCTACAACACAGAGTGCCAAAGTAAAGAGGATCTGGCTGGGAGCTACCACTACAGCACTCCAGGTGCTACACCACCTGAAGTCCATGCGCCACCTGCAGGAAGATCCACCCCGAACGGTGGGTTTGTACTCCGTCGCCACTTTTTCCAGGGTATCTGCAGCTCTTGAAATGTCTTACAAAGCAAATAATGTAAATTTTACAAAAGTCTAATTTCATTTTTTAATTTACAAAAGTCATTTACAAAAAACTTTCCATATAAATGCATCCATTTTCTGCCACTGATCTCAGTCCAGATCACATTCATTTAATTCATTATATCACTATTGTTATGTTCTGCTGGGAAGTACTGAAAAGTTCAATATAATTATTAATAAATATAGGCCATATCATCACAGGTTTTCCATCGTACTTTAATATTTTGAGCAGTAAGATTGTAAATCAGGTATTAAATTGCATTCTATGTGGTATTAAAAATGCCTTACAAAGCTGTAAATCTAACTTGGTGAACAATGCAGACCCTGTTTTTAGGGCTGCAACTAATTATTTATAATTTTACAACTAAGCATTAAGTGCAGTCGTTCCAAACTGGTTTAGCCTCAAGGTCCAAATTTTCCCTTCGACATCAGGTCACGGTCACACACAGACCAACTTAACACCCATCAGCGTATTTCTCCATTCTGTCTGCCTCTCAGTGCATTTAGACCCTGGACCTTCTTACATTAAGGAGACAGTGGTAACTATGGTGCTGCTCTGAAAAATAAATAAATATTAAAAGCATTGCATCAGAAGTTACAGCTCTATTGGCTATCGCTTTTTAAACTATATTTACAGCATCACATGTACATGGGCCTGATTTAAAAAAAAAAAAAAAAAAAAATACAATAGCTGCGCTGCTGGAAATGGTCAAAAGAAGATATGTTGTTTTTGCCAGGAAACAGGAAATTGTACATTTCAAAGTAATGTCTTATTGACTAAGTTGACCCTCTTGTGATCCACTCAGACTGGACTGCAGGTTTGATGTATAAAATGCCAAATAAAACGCATGTCAAATTCCCAGAACTGTCAAAAGTGACATCCAAAACCAGTGATTTTTCATTTACAGTGATATAAAACAAAGAAAGCAGTTTGTCCTCTCATTCCAGAAGCTGGAACCAACAAACTGACAAACGAAAAGGTTTAATGGATTCGATTAATAGACAGATCGTGTCAGCCCAACACTTTTTACATCCAAAGTAACACAGTGATGTTGGCAGGAAACATTTATTGGAGGAACGCCCTAACAACAGTGAAATAAAAATGGTATCCTATTACTTGATTTGAATTCTACGTTCTACATATGGTAAAACATATCAACTGTGGCAAGTGGTGTAAACTGTTTACGTCAGCTTCATTTCCTTTCCTAAAGATATATTTAAGTCTTAATTGAAAGTGAACAGAGATGGGAAGTGTTTGGATCTGGATCTAGATTGTATGGTGCTGAAATGCTCTGAAGCCCCCTGTATCTCTGTGGCAGCATCCCACCCCCACCCCAAACACACACATCTGTCTGCCATTTTTAGATGAACCACACAGTAACTGTGCAACAAGACAGATTGGAATCATTACTGGAAGTGATGGGAGAGGAATGAAAGCCTAAGAGTGGGACGGCTGAATCGTAATAATAGCTTTCTGTGTCTTTCCTTCTTTCTGTAATACTGTAGTTGTCTGTCCTTCTGAGCACAGCCTCACACTGTATACAAATACTCATCCTAAAACATCAACACTTAATATAACGTCTTTTTATTTGGTGACATAGTGCACCCATTGTGGAGCACAGCTTTCATTTTCGGAAGAAGTGCTTTGTATCTGAGGACAAATCAACCTGTGTGTGTGTGTGTGTGTTTCATGTTTTTATAATCCAGTGGGGACTTTAACGTGAGTGCAAGGGATCTCTCCTTACACTCTCCTCAAATGAAAGAAGTTGGGTTTGTTTTGGCCTGTGCAGGTCCGTCATTTTTGAGTAGCTAAAAGGATTTATCAATTTTCAAATAGCCTCCATTGCTGTTCATCGGCAGATTTATTGCTCTTAAATGCCTTTGTATGTGAGAGCTGTTGGCTAACGCTACAGTCTGCTGCAGTAAAATCTGGCACAGGTTTCATAGAAAGCCAAGAAATATGTACGTCTGCACATTGCTGCCTGGAAACTATGGCTTAACAATTAATGCAACATATTGAGGATTGGTAAAAAAAAATTTGCTTTGAGTCATTTTAAGGCTGACCAACTGTCCATGTGTCTGTAGATGATTTGGACCTACTGTCTGAGGACTATGACGCGGTGGACCATCGGCTACAGCTTTTCCTGGATGTCGAGGTCTTTGAGGAGGAAGAGGAGCTTCACTCTTTCCTCAAGGTACGTAAGAGTAAGGCACGCGTATTAAAGCCCCTAATCTCACTTATTTGTTAGGGTTAGGGTAAGAAATAGTCTGGCACAAGAAATACAACCACAAGTTGTCTTTTTTTTTACACTACAGTTTTTGTGCCGTTTAAACAAACAAGATAATGCGTGTGAATTAGTGAGCCTAGTTCACACTACACGATTTTTAGTGCGATTTGCTCGGCGACCGTCGGGGTGTGATCAGGGGTAAATCGGCCATCGATCGGCGGTCGCCAGTCATTATGTGTGAACTGCTCAACGGCACATCAAAACAGCTCCCTCACACATCACTGACACATCGCCGACGCCAGCAAAACATCTAGCATGCCAAATATCTGGAGGAGTCTGCCAACTCGATAGCCACATCCAGCCAAGGAGAGCAGGCAGCTTCTTTTTTACTGCAGAACGCTTTTTACTCTCCTCCAGCTCTCTCTAGCACAGATGATCCCTGCTACCTGTGTGTGTTAACCCATTCTTTCACCCATACTCTTTGTCTTTATAATTGGTATCTTTATAATAACAAACAGCAGCTGTTTCGTGTGTAGTTTCCCGTCATTTCCCGTTTCACTTTTCACCTGTGTTTTCTTGACAAAACGTGGTTTGGAGACCAGCCGTCGTGTAGTCTGCACCAGCTTTTAGAGGTGCTGGTATGCTTATTTTGTTAACTTTGGACAGAGCCTGGTAAGCTGTTTCCAGTCTTTATGCTATGCTATGCTAAGCTAAGCTAAACTGCTGCTGACTTTGACTATATATTTAGAGGACAGACACGAGAGTGGTTCTTTTGTCTAACACACGGCAAGAAAGCAAAAAAGTGTATTTTCCAAAATGTCTAACAATGTCAAACAAGCTCTACTGTTTGAAAACCTTTTAGTTATTTTTTATTAGGAGTTAAACACTCAGGATTGACCGACATAACTGCCACTAAACCCTGAAAGGTAAATTGAAATATGCTACATCCCCTTTCTCCAACTGAGCCCTGCCTTTATGGTTTTATTATTGTATTTTATTGGTTGTATCACTGCCAGACTTTTCTGTTTAATCATAATTTTTCCAGTGACTGCGGCCTGTGACTGATCACTCAAATTCATCAGTACAATGTTTTTGTGTGCTGTTATTGTTTCTTTTGTGATTGTGGTTTCAAAAAGTCCTCTAACATATCTCCCTGATGGCCAAAAGATTCCAGCTTAATGGGTGGTGACAACTTTAAGACCTACAACACTTCAGCTGCGGTTTCATCTCAGGCGGCCAAGATGAACGCAGTCTGTAAATCTCCCAGGAGCTCATTCAACCCCAGATATTCTTGTTTTTGTGGCTTCTTTGACTAGTTTTGTGCCCCCACGCTGTCACTCAGCGTTCTCCGAGGCCTCTTTAATATGCAGTGCATCCCGGGAGCTCTTCAGCTCAGCAGGCTATTGCTTTTCTCTGTCAGACACCTGGACAATGAGCAAAGAGTGGAACAGGACCGAGCTAACCACAGCTGGAAACAGGAAGTCCCGCTCCATTCATCTTAGTTATGTTTATTTATCCAGTGATAGGAGCTGCTTGAGATTTCACTTGTGCTTTTACTTCTTGTGTTGTCTCAGAGTAAATTAAGCAAGGCCTTAGTCTAGAGGGTTTGATTTTTAAACTCCAGAAGAGCTTGTGAAAAAAATACGGTTGTTGATTAGTCCAGTATTGAATTAATAGCTATGTGATGCTCATTATTACGCTGTAACAGACGGAGAGGTGAGAGCAGCACTATTTTTGTGAAAATGTCCATTACAGACAGTTTCCTTCCTGCTTTATGTCATGGATCGCTTTTTTTGTGTGCCTTCAGATGTCAGCTGTCAAATTTGGGGAGCCGGGAGAGGTCCCCTCTCTGTTGGTGGTGTCAAACCAGCGAATGTATTTCTTGGAAATGACATCAGAAACCCAGTGAGTAGAGCAACTTTACAGGACACAGAAAGAACTTGCTGATTATGATTAAAAAAAAAATTTAATTGCTTACGCTGCATCGCTGTTTGCCTTCTTGCAACATTATATATTGTATGCAGTGTTTATTTTTGCTGCATATTTATCAGTTGTGTGATTAAATTGGGGGGAAAAAATCAATTTTCAAACAAATACTGTCATTCCTAGAGCTCAAAATCACAAAATGGTCTCAGGTGGCTTTACAGTCCCTTCAGTCTACAATATCTTTTATTCTTAGACGCTTAATTTATGTAAGAAAAAAATCCTTTTAATGGGAAAACCTAGGAAGAGCCTCGCATGCTTAAGTTTAAATAGGATTCTTAAACATAACTTGTAGGTATCAAGCAAAGTCAGTGAGATATTGACGCAATACATTCCAGTTTATCAAAAGAGTAATCAAATCCTGCTGGTGTGGACAGTGATTCAAAAGAGGGCGCCACACTGCAGTTAACAATTATGACTTTTAATACTGGTGTGTAGTTCCACACCCTCTGTTTAGGATGTGGATTATATTGCATAACCTGCCCAGGTTTCTGGGTCACATCTTGAGAACACATTGACCTTGCAGTGTCTGTGGACTGAGAATTTTCTCCTCCTGTGAGTTTTAGCCCTTTTTATTGTTTTTTTTTCTCTCTTTGAAAAAACTCTCTCATCAAAACAAGATCTGTTTCCCTGAGACTTGAGGCCATCCTGTGACGGCTCTGACGTTACTACTACAAAGTTATAGAGATTTAGACCACTGGGACTTCTCTTGTCCTTGGCACTGTGCAAGAAACCAAACGATTGTTTTGACCATAAATCCTAATCCTTGAAAAATTAGGTATTAAATGAGTTATTAGCATGATTGCACTAAAAGTAAACCTCGGCTTTAAACAAATTTTTAAAGTGTTGTTCTAGAAGTCACACCTCAAAGTGTGAGAGATAAAGTAAACCATTTAATCCATCATACTGTGGCAGTTCACTTTCTGCACTCTCTAATGCCCAATATTGTTTCCTCCCAGCAGAGGCCAGCTCTCTGATTGGCTGCAGAAGAGGGACAGCCACCCAATCATGGAGCTCAGCTACCTAGAGGTGGGGCTAGGTTCTCAGAGCATCCATGTGGAGTTTGGAGACGGGGGCGTGGCCTACACTCTCCTCGTGAGGGACAGTTTACGCTGCAAACGCTTCTTTGGTCTCTTGACAGGTAAAAAGATACAGTGCCACATACAAGCAAAACATTTCCTCTTTCATGTATGGGAAAAACACAAAATGAAGTTTTTTGAAAATAGTCAGCTCTCTCTGTACTTCCTGGTTAACAGGTTTCAGCACTATATTCAAGGTGCTGTTGAATCCCTGTGTAATGTATTGGAACAGTATGTTCCTCTCTCTGGCGTTGTGCCACAGAAACCCAACCTACTCCCCTCACAAACTAATACTATACCATATGTGATGCAAATTTCTGCCCCGCCCCCCTCACTGTTGTGTTCACGCAGACTGAGTACATCCTGCCCAGACCAACTTGTCTGCAAAGGAGGACCAGAGGCTGAGAGGAAAACCTTTTATTAGACGGGGGGCTCCTGCTCAGGCCTGGAATGTCTGGAAAAATATGGAAAACGAATTTGACATTTACGTGTGGTGAAAACAGGAAAACATCTTGGCACGTGTGGAGAAGTTTTGTGGCTCATTTCTAGTACACATTTTGGGAAATTTGTAACAGACAAATTGACGTATGAGGGTATTTTCCCATAATTACTGTTTCATATTACCAATTTCGAGGCACAAGATACTCAATCAGTCAACAAACATGCTGTTTAGAAGAGCAGTCAAGCAAGAATATATTTGGAAGTACATGGAAAGTGTAGTTTGATAGTTTTTTTTAAGGGCAATTTTAGTTGTTTATATTTTGAAAAATCCTTCTTTTCATTTCAATTTTCCTTTATTTAATTAGATGAAGACTCTTTTTATAATATTTTGTATATACAATATACAGTTATGATGGATAAACAGGTATGAGTTTCCAAACCTGTCAGTAAAAAGTAAAAACATTATTAAAATTATTAAATAAACAATAAAAGAGTAATTAACTGACTATTTCAAGCTTTTTGGTATATGCTGCCCCTTCCTTTACTGAGAGTATGTGTGTGGTTTTAAAAAGAGCAAGTAAATTAATAAAGAGGAATCTGCGATTTTAGTAGCATCACTCAGAAACATGGGTATTCATGAACATTTGATCCTCTGACTGAGCGTCCTAATGACATTTTTAGAAGCATTTCCCTCTTTTTCCAACACATACTCTCCAGCTTTCTGTCTGCGCTCTGAGAGCTTTTTCTTTCTGTCGACATTCATAAACAGCTCGTTTAGTGTGTCTTATTCTTTGTGGCCTAAAATCATTCCAGATTGCTTTCAGCGAGACCACAGATTGTCCAAGACAGAGCAGACAAGTGAAAAACACATTAATGGCTTGTTGTAACCCTCCAGGTGCATCCCAAAAATGATGCATGGAAGTCTGATCTGTTGTAGATATCAGCATTTAAATGCCAAATATCTACACATAGAGTATATGATGTTTACATTTCCTTTGATCCTTGAAGATAACTATGTTGCTATTATGGCAAAGTCTCTTTTCCTAATGCCAAATTAACCCCCAAAACAGCTGTTGCAATATTCTGTCAGAAGAAGTACGGAAAAGCTTAACCATAACAAACCCTGTCCATGGTCCAAGCTGGCTCGCATCATGTGGACAAAGTTGAAAACCACAACTGGAATGACGAAGGACTCGCTGGCTGAAAGAGAGAGAAAGGATGTGGTTATAACCGGGACAGTTTTGTGGAGCTCAAAAACTAACCGAGTCCGACACGACTTTATTGAAACATGAGAGACGACACGAGACCCTTGGAATCTGCAGCCAGAAGAGACAGACAGGAGTCCTGTCAAGAATTTATGTTCTTGATCTTCTGTTTGTGTTGGCCTGTTGTTTTTCTCTCAAATAGAGGAAGCTGTCTGTTTTTCATTGCTGAACTCAGTCTGTGTTGTGGGAAATTTGGTAAGAGTGATAGATGCGTTACCCCAGTGCGGCGATAGATTTCAGCATTAGTGAGAGGGAACACGGTTTAGGGTGAAGCGTGCCTTTAGCTGTTGTTTTGGAAACGGGAAATTGAAAATCTAAACTTTACCTGTTTCACACTGCCCAGTCTCAGCTGTCTAACATATCAAACTGTGGTATGGTATTTGATTTCATGTGAAAGTCATCAGGGGTGTTGGTGGTGGAGGCAGCCAGAGAGTCTGGGACTGAAACAAGAGGAAGCAGGGATATTGACATAGACCAGAGCATCAACCAAAGTCCGTCCGCTGCAAACTTGGTTCTTAACACGCTCGGCACGTCGCCTTTGCTTACTTGTGATTGCGATCTTGGATTGCACCTCGCAGAAACTGTCCGCGTTAACACGTTATTTAATCTTTTGGTTCGTCCGACGCTCACTGTTTCTCCTCAACACGTGCAAATGTCCTGCCAGCAAAGTATTCGTGAAAGTGATCGAGCCATCTGTCTTTCTTTCTTTTCTTTTCTTTTTTTTTTTTTTTATGTCCAACACGTTTGTTTTTTTGTTTTTTTTTAAGGCGAACTGAAACTCATTGCTGGATTTTTACAGAGTATTTAAAAATATCAGACACATGACAGAGAACTGAGCAATAATATTACCTTTTTCGTCCAAAAGCAATGTTTGTCAACTAATCCAACAGCGGTTTGTCAACTAACAATCACAGTTTAAGTTATATTTCACTACTGGCAGGTGTTAATTACTTACTGTGCATATAGTAATACAGTATGTGTGGACCAACCTTCTATAAGGCATTCTGGGGAAAAAAACAATTATTCAAAGAATTAGTTGGTAAATGAGAAATGTCAACCTGCGACCGGCGTTACAGGGTGCATGTTAATGAGTTGTGAACAGTTAAAGTTATATGTCATGTAAACCTCTCATATAAGGCTGGTTATTGATCCTCAATACTTTTTGAGCACTGATCAAAACTGTTTTGGAGACTGTCGAGTGCGAAAAGTTAGCATCGAATGCTTGGCCAGATTCCAAGTCTTAGTTATTTATTCTTTGATCAGATAGTTCCTCCAGAGGAGAATTCATTCCATGGCTGTCTTTTATTAAGACAAAATTAAAAACTGAACCATTTGATAATGCTTGCCCGTTTTTATGAAAAACTTTTGATCAGATGGTTCTGGTTTAAATCATAATTTTGCACATTTTAGACAGCATATTACTCAGGCAAAGTCTTTTTATGAGTGGAATAAGACTGATGCACTGATTATTTTATTAAGCAGGAAAAGGGTTTTGTAGACAAATCTTTGATCAGATCGTTCATAACTTTAAACACTGATGCATTTGTGAAGGTTGTCATGTTTTGGTAAATAAATAAAAAAAGGGCATTTTTGGATTAAAAAATTAAATATTTTCCAAAAGAGTTGAGTTGAAAAAGGTATTATTTTGGTATCTCTACTGAGACTCTGATAAAGTATGGCCACACTTTCAGACTAAATCATTTATATTTATATTTTTAGAAGCTTGAATAAATAATTTCACTTGGAAAAAGGCTAGAAAAAAACATAACATAATCAAAAATTGTGTTGTTTTGTTTTTTTTCTGCTCCAATAATCATGTCACAACCGTTTAGCTTCATTTTCCGACACCTATTGGGGGTCCCAAACCCATAAGTAGACAACCAGTTAATCTGTGTATCAGATAAGTCGTGTCTGCAGTTGTTTCATGCCTGTGGAGACATAAAAGCAGATTCCAGATAAGTTGAATTCATACTCTGGCAAGGCAACTGTATGAATAGCAGAACATAAATGCACATTACTGCAAATTAAAAGTAGCAGCTGAGCAACTTTTGCCCCTTCACACAACTATACACACACTTCTGGGATATATTTTGATGAGACTTCCTTTTCTTTTCCTTGCACCTTCTCCATATCGATAAGGCAGGGTTTATCTTATTTTCCTCCAACATTAACCCTTTATTATCCACTTCCTTCCCCACTCCTCCTCAGTGTCCCTTTAAATCTGTCCATTCACACTTGACTGTGGAGCCACACTGCAGATATCCTCTCTGCCCTGTATTGTTGTCACACTCAGTGACACGCTACAAATCGTGAATGTGAGCGTGACCCAGCACATTATGTTCCCGACACTTTCTCACCGACTGATTCTATGGAGCTGAAATCTTACACCTGCAACTGGAGACCTTTTGGCTTTCTTATGGTTGTTAAAATAACAGGACAAGAAGGCTCAGATTGAGTTTGGCTTTTGTTTGTTTCTTTCCATGAATATTTGGGTGTAACATTTCTAGGCTAGTGTACCTTGTCTGTGTCCTTTAGGATAATGTGTTGTTTTACTCCGACTCCGTGATTTTTATTTACATGCCTTCAGTTTGGCACAGTGATAAATGCTCACCCTGTTACAATCTCGTCATCTAACCAAACAAATCTCGCATCTTGTTTGAACAGTTAGACATAGCTGACATAATTCCCAGCTGTTTGAACAAGCTCAGACCTGTAAGCTTCAGTGCGACTTAGACATGAGGCCTCATTTTCAGAGTAAATCTAAAATTTCTAATTCATCTTTGGAAGCCAGATAAGCTTTCAAGGTCTGTATCCACCTTCCTCCCATGTGTTCTTTTGAAATAGATTTTTTTTTTTTTGGTTATTTACAGTATTAGTTAATCTGTTGATTATTTTTATGATTAGTTGATTCATTGCCACTTGTCCTACTTTACAACAACCTGGTCTCATTTATTTAAACATCTAATTAGTATTACTGTTGTTGTTGTTATTGTTATTATGAAGATTGTTGATTAAATGCTCAAATAATCAAAAAATGTTGTCTAGCAGTTTTAAGTCAAAGGCAACTGAATGTTCTTTGATTTCTTAAGACAAATAATAATTTATTTAATTATATCTAGTTATTTTATTCAGTTAACTGAAGGAGTTTTTGAGTGGGGGAAACAAATAATCTAAAGCAAGTCCAGTTGCCTTTGACCTGTAGATATACCATGTACCAGGATGATTTTATTGATTTTGGTGCTATCTTTATTGTTATGTCCTAAGGAATTGTGCGTGAGATGGCCCATAAATCAGACAGCAAGCTGAAGTCCATCTCTACCACAAGACTCACCCCTCAGCACCACCTCTGGTACGCTCCACGCAGCCTCTATACACCTACTTTGTCTGGGGAAGTAGCCCCTGGATGCAGTGAGGAAATGGCAGACATCTTTTTGTTTTATTTGTCTGTATGCTGAAAGATGTGGTCTAGATGGTGTTGTTGCACATTTGTATGTGGTTGCGGAGGTGTAAGTTAAAGGAACTGGCAGTAGAAGTTAATACTGCACATTTCTGACACATCTTTAGTTGATTACAATCAGCTTCTTTTAGACTTTATTTTGTGAAACTGCACCACTAAATTAGCTGGTAAACCGCATCTTAATTTGTAACATGTGTTGCGCTACAAATCCTGAAGTATGTCATCTCGTGTCACCTCCAGTAGTTTCTCTGTCCTTTTTAAAATTTGTTTTTCTCCCCTAAAAAGAAGATAGCAGCTTTTTCTGGGCTCTCACTGTAAAGGAATGTGGTTATCTTAATGAAACTATTATTTCAGAGAAGAAAATGGCGTTCAACATTTCTCAAGTACAAAATGGGCAAAAATTCAAACCTTCGACTTCAAACATTTCAGTTATACAGACGTAGTCTATGTACCTTAGTAGCAGTTTGGACAACCTGGCAAACAGGCTTCATCCGACTAGCAGAAGTCAAATAAATAGCAATTACCTTTAGCTTGGATTAGGAAAATTAACATCCATGAAGAGTAGATCGGTATATCCAGGTACCCACCCAGATATATATTCGTTTGTCCTCAGGCAGCAGACACTAAGGCACAATAATCAAAAGGTAAAAACAAATCAAAGCAGCCCCTTCATGTGTTGCAAGGCGGCTAACCACAATCTCTGAACACACGTGCAGTGTTTGCGCAAAGTCCTGTCAGCTATTATTATGTCAATTATCCCTATTGCTTCACAGTACTGTGAAATTCACCCTGTGATGTTGAAGTGCTTCCATGTGAGACAGGATGGAAGCACCTGCCGGCCCACAAGCCACCACAACATTCTCTTATCTTTATAAAAAACTAAACAGCAGCCAGTTTGGGTGTGATGGGAAATATTTGTTTGATAATATGTATATGTAATATTGCTCATTTCTTTTGTTCTGTTAGGCCTCTAGTGTGCGACGACATCCAGGCAGATGTGGAGGATGGCCAGCTGCAGTTTTTCTATATTCTGGCTTTTGTCCTGCAAGGTGACACTTTCATTCTGCAAGACAGCTTCATTTTGCATCCTGTTTTAGGTTTTAGGATCTATTCTCTGTCAAATGTCTCTCTCATATCGGTGCTTTCACCTGCATTCTTTCGTCTCACTAAGTCTCAATTTCCACATGTTCACTTTTTACAAGAAATACCTTGATTTCAAGACTTGTGAAGATGACAGAGTTGGGCTGTTAATGCTTATAACTTAATATGGCATTGCTATCATTGTCCTTTCTGGATTTAAACTTGTGCTGTTTATGCATAAATGCATCTAAAGATATTTCTCATTTTTATCTAGTTCATATTGCAGTCTGGAGAAAAACGTAGAATAAACTAAGTCATAAAGATTTATTTAAACCGGCAGGAAGAAAAGAGTAAACTTCAATAAAAGCCCACTTAATATTTCAGTGACCCTAGAAATGTGAAAAGTACCTGGAAAATATGCTAAATGGGTTAAATAATAACTTTTTAACATAAGATTTTATTTCCTTTTATGATGAAACCAGTTTTGTCTGGAAGAGAAAAAAAATGGTAGAGAGGATGGGCTTTGTGGGGAGCTGCTGACGTGAGTAGCCTGTCAAAGATCCATGTTAACCACCTTTCCCATAAAATGAGACAAATCTGTTTGTTTATCTGGACTGTGTGACAGGCGACTGTATTTGTATGCATGTGGTCCGTACATGTGTGCTACAGGATGCCTCTCTTCCCCGTGCTTCAGCAGCCACATGTTTAAAGCCCACGTAGCTGCAGGCTACACACAGCTGTGCACGCCTGTGGAATTTCAAGGGCTGTAATTTTAGCATGCCTCGATCTGCCTATTCCCTCTGCTACTCCTCCTGAAGACCGTGCTTTCTGACATGAGATGTAACGCCAAAACTCACCAGCCTTTTTAAGCCGACTAAAGTGAAAGTGATACATCAGAGGCTAAAAATCTCCATTATTTTTACCAAAACCATAGAATCTGAGAGGGAAAAGTTGACTCATCATGTGGCTCAAAAAAGGGACATGATAGAACTTTAAACAACAGTAACTAATGAAAATTAACTGACTTAAAGGTTTTCATCAAGTTGTGAACATTAAACCAGAATAAAAGAGGAAACATCACACATCGTTTGCATCTTTGACCATTTAAATCATGTGAAACTGCTCCTATTTTCAGAGGATATTTGGACACCTTTGACAGTCCTGACAACCCGGGAAACCCTGTACCTGCTTAAAGAGGATCACCAGTGGAGGAAAAGCTCAAGTACCCTGACAGCGAATGAAAACAAAGAACTGAGCAGCGGGAGCGTCACCATATTAGAAACGCTGCCAATCAGCTGCGTGAGCTCAGTCCACCTGTGGCCCTCAGAACAATGCAGGATGGATATTAACCTTTACGATGAGGTATGCAACCAAATCTTCAACTTGATGTAGTGGTGCTTTGTCATGGGAATTTTCTGAAATACAGTGAATTAAATAAGAACATTTCTTTCAGAGATGTATTGCAATATTGATCGGACATTTGCAAATGGATTCTCTGCCTGTCGGCTGAGAGAACACAGTATTTTAAATCCTCAGTTGTATTTAAATCATACAGTTTCTTGCATCACACTTGACCTTTAGTTGATACACAGCTTTCAAACGGCACAACTCATTTCATAGTACAGCGTTCACACATGAAACAGCAAGATTTAAAATGCAGAGTATAAGACTTGCTTCTGCTTTTTCATCTGTACTACAAAGCATTCATGTCAAACTTACTACCCACTTCCACTTCAACAGAAAGAGCAAATTGAGTCGTTCTTTTATATATAAGGCAACATCAGGGTCTACCCCCTTGTCACCAATACCCAATCCAGTTATTTGAGTCAGTATCCGGCTGATATTAGTATCAGATGGGTGCATCCCTAGACAGCAGAAGTTTCAGTTAAAGGCAGCATGGGATATTTGTGTCACCCCATCATCTCCCTCTGGTCCATCACGCCTTTGTCTCAGCTGTGAGCTCCTGAATAAAAGTGTAAAAACAGGTATTTATAGAGCCATGTTTGGTGCTGATTTGTCCCACATGTGCTTACAGTCATCACAGCGGAACAATAAGCTGAATGACTCCTCCAGTTCTTCCTCCCTTCACCGTGATCTGCAAACACGACCACACAATTTGTTTACTTCTCGCTGCAGAGAAGAATGTCACTGAAATGGAGCACAATCAAGTTGCGTTTGATGTTAAAATCAGTATGTTGTTAACAACAGCATGGGCATTGAGAAATGAAGTACAGGGCTGCCTAATGTTGACCAAAATGCATGTCTCTGATCATTACAAGTGTGAGAAAACATCGGTTTTGATACATGCGAACACTCAACAAGCCTGCCGCAGTTTGTAGCATGTGTTGTCAAGTTGAATTTTCTTGTGATGAATTGCTTTAATTTACATAGTTTCTCACGTTGTGTTTACTCCTGCAGACTGTGAAACAGGAGAAGACGTGGTGTGTGCGCTCAGAGAGCACCGAGCTCCTCCAGGGTCTGCTGGCCTGGGTCAGAGCACAGTGGGAGGCCATGTTCGGAGTAAAACTGCACACAACCCTGCAAGACAAAGCAGCATAATGGGGTGGGGGGGGCACAAAAAAAGGAAAAAATCTTCAGACTATGTGTGTGTGTGCTCCTGTGAGCATTAATCTCCGTGTAGGTACTGGGAAACGTTTAGTGAGCTTGAGCGAGTTTGTCTTTATTTTCGCTCTGCACAGCCTGCACTCAGTCTGGTCCCATTATGCTTGTTGCTTTCATCGTCTTTTAGGCCAAGAACTTTTTTCTTTCTTTCTTCCTTTTTTTTTTTTTTTTCAACAAATGATTGCATTCATTCATGTGGTACACAAGCCTGTTAAAGCACTGGTTGCATCATTTTCCCCTCCAGATACCATCCCACTGAAGTTTTCTACAGCTGAAATGGAGTGTGCCTTGTTTCTTTTCCAGCTGCCATGTTTTCCTGTCGAAATGCACCTTAATGCATCCAGTAGTGTTCTTCAATCACTGTAGCATTAAGCGGATTTGAGAACTAAGCCTTAAATTGGGGAGACGTAGACATTTGTTAGAGGGGTAATGCAAGGATCTGAGCTTAAAATACCCTACGGCCCCCAGTCCCCCTCGTTAAGATGAACAGTCTATTCTCACGGCCTTAGGGTGCAGTGAGTTGTGACATCACGCGCACAACACGAGGCTGGAGGTGCTTCTAAAAGGCCAAGGCTCAAGACACTGCCATCAAGGGTCACCTCACACTTTTCCCCGCCTCAATTAGAGTCTTGTGATGTATCTCTGTCTTTTTGAGAAGTTCACAGAATTTCTGCATATTTGCACTCGTGGCATCCTGTTCACATAACATAGTTCACACGGTAGAAGCTGTTTTCTTTAAAACACGGGAAGAGATGTTTATTTTGTTCATTTGTAATCTGGGTGTATTTTTGTTTATTTTCCATTTTATTTTCAGCTGTACGGAGAAAACAACTGTGAGGAACTATCAGAGTATCCCTGGTAAATCTGTATGTTTATTTAGTTTATATTTGTGGGTTTAAATTGTGATCCAGAACTTCTGCAGCTGTGCATATTGTCATCACAGATGCAGCAAAGATCAAAATCATTTCAGCACTTAATTTATTTCTTTGTTAGCATTTTTTCATTATGGGTTCATGCATAGAAGTATTTTATTTTTATATAAACATCTGATGTATAATGTGGATAAATTAATATGAAAGTAACGTGTTCAGTTGTGTTTTTTATGTGTGGTATCTACATTTATTGTTACAGTGAAAGAAACTTCCCTTTCACAACTAAAGCACTGCATGTCCCTAAAAAGGGCAAGAATGCCTCAAAAAGTCTTACATTTGTAGTTTCCTTCAAATTATGGACTTAAAGAGTAGTGAAGGCACAAAAAAACTAAACAAACTATGAAGATTCTCAACATGACTTCTAACCCCAACAAAACCAAGAAATTTACAGTGAGTCTGTGTCGTCTGATTATGTGTGTGTCTGAGAGATAATGTTCTAACTATAGTTTGGATCATTTGAAGATGTCAAAATATCAGTGCTGTAGAAAATGACTCATCTGTGCTCAGTGGCAGGTATTTTTCCTTTTCTGGTAAGCATACTTGAATCTAATGGAGTTGCTGCCCCAGTTATGAGACTGTAATCAACTACTCTGAACAAAATTACAAATGCAACAACTTTTTTTTGCCCCCATTCATCGTGAGTTGAACTCAAAGATCTAAGACTTAAATATTGTTCACAAATCTGTCAAAATCTTTGTTAGTGAGCAGCACTTCTCCTTTGTCGAGATAATCCATCCACCTCATAGGTGTGACATGTCAGGATGCTGATCAGACAGCATTGGTATTGCACAGGTGTGCCTTAGGCTGGCCACAATAAAAGGCCACTTAAAAATGTGCAGTTCCATCACACAGCACAATGCCACAGATGTCGCAAGTCTGAGGGAGCGTGCAAACCAATTGTTGCAGCAGCTGTCCGGGTGGCTGGTCTCAGACGATCTTGGAGGTGAAGATGCTGGATGTGGAGTTCCTGGGCTGGTGTGGTTACACATAGTCTGCGGTTGTGAGGTTGGTTGGATGTACTGCCAAATTCTCTGAAATGCCTTTGGAGATGGCTTATGGTAGAGAAATGAACATTTGATTCACGAGCAACAGCTCTGGTGGACATTCCTGCAATCAGCATGGCAATTGCACACTCCCTGAAAACATGCGACATCTGTGGCATTGTGCTGTGTGATGGAACTGCACATTTTCAAGTGGCCTTTTATTGTGGCCAGCCTAAGGCACACCTGTGCAATACCCATGCTGTCTGATCAGCATCTTGATATGGCACACCTGTGAGGTGGATGGATTATCTCGGCAAAGGAGAAGTAATCACTAACACAGATTTTGACGGATTTGTGAACAATATTTAAGAGGAATAGGCCTTTTGTGTACATAGAGAAAGTCTTAGATCTTTGAGTTCAGCTCATGATGAATGAGGACAAAAAAAAAAGTGTTGCATTTGTAATTTTGTTCAGCGTATACTCCCTCCATAAAAGATGACAAAATGTTCAAGATGGCTGAACGATTAAAGGTCTGGTGGACGGGGCTTTGAACATTAATAAAGCAGATAACACGTTTTTGCCATGTAAGGATATACTGAAGTAATGGCGTCCTGAGAGAGTGATGTCACACTCCCTCTGTTTGTCATCCAAGCTTCTCCGTCATTGTTTTGGTAGCCGGTCTGGCCTTGTGTGCATGTAATGCATGTGAGTCCCTCCCTGTGAATCTGTGCTTTGAGGAGAGCGATATATCTGCTGGTTCTTTTTCTTATCTAACTAACTCTGTGAATTAAGGATTTATTTTAACCAAACCAGGGTTGGTGAATGTTGGAACCATGGAAAGACAAACAAAGACACTCTTGGGGAGTTTTATTTTGTTTCTGCTCAATTTGAAGAAAGTGTGTTTTACAATGATCTGAAAGGTTTTCTAAAAGGAAAATTAATGTTTTTCTCAGTGGAGTCTGGTGGGGTTTGTTTTGGACAGAGATGCTGGTGCTCTACACTGCAAAAACTGAGCTCTCAAAAACAAGAAAAAAAGCATTAAAATTGGGGGGAAATTACTTAAAATAAGCAAAATTATCTGCCAACAGAACAAGAATATTTCACTTGCTACTTAAGGCCAAAAAAACTTGAAATAAGTGAAATTCTCTAACATAAAAGCCGCCTGGTGAGAAGAAATATCTTGTCAGACAAAAAACAAGTAAATTTTGCCTTCAATTAAGACAACCAATCTTACTCTGATTTTAGTTTTGCAGTGTAGTGCGACATTGAGCGGCAGTGAATGTCTAGTACACGTTCTTTAAAACCTTTTATCACCTGCAGAATCCTCAACATCATTTTAAACAGCTCCCACAACTCACTTTGTCTAATTGTTTGACTCCTTCATTGGTGCTAAATAATAGCTTCTAGAGTTGTTGTCTTCACTAGACTTCTACTTTATTGGGCCAGCTTAACCACTACAGTATTTCTGGCTACAGTTAAAAGCAGCAGCGGTGGAGGAATGCTAAAAAGCTGCAGAAGAAGTCATGGATGTTTGATTGTTGGATAAAACTCATGGCCTTTTGGTTACACGGCTTCTTTTGTGCCACTCAGCGTCAAAGTTCTAACAGGAACCCTCTAAGCGAAGCTCAGTCTGAGTCCTGGCTCAGCTGAGTAAAGGTATGTTAACCAATTTCACTGTGTAAATATTTCTTTAGCCACTGGAGCTGTACATGTGCTGTGCACATGCTTGTTGGAGACCAGTATTACCTTCGTTAGTTGGACCCAGTGTGCCCCCCCACCCCCAAACCAGTGAGCAGTAGCAGTTTTACACACAAATGACTGGTGACTGCTCCCCTGCTTCCATGTGCTGAGTGATTTTAATGTTGGTCACATACATCTGATTCATACACTAAACAACACAAAATGTTTTTTGTTCCCTTTTTCACTTACCATTTATTGTCTCAGCAAAAGGAAGGTCAAAGGTCAGGGTAGAACCGCATCCTTGGAGCGCATATGGATGGAAATACGCTTAAAGAGACTCCATTAGGGGTGCTTTCTGCCGCAGAGGCTTGAACCCCTAGCATCTCCTTACAAAAATAAAGGGTTAGGGTTTTCTGTTGACCCATTGCAGCTCTTTCACGGTGAATGAATCCGAAAGTGCCAAAGGACTTACGGGATATGTGCGGAGCAAATTGACACGGCTTTCATATTAAGAAGTCCTGCGTTACAGCTGCAGCTCCCCTTGTTGGGATTTTAGGATTTCATTTAGCGCACAAGTCAACATTAAGTGCTTTAATCAAAAACGAGCATAATGCACACCACGTGCGTGCCGCTTTGATGGAGAAGGGCTGGTTTGTTTGGTTTGATAAATGACTGTACTAGTTGATCGTTTTGAAACAGAAGAAATACATTTTACATACAGTAATGATGTTTTTCTGTTGTTTTATTCGGGGGAGGGGTGTAGTGGGTTAAAGAAGTGTCTAAATGTGGTAATTTCTCCCTACAAGTCTTGGGGGTAGGATGCATAAAACTGAGGGGTTTTTGACAAGGTTTCAAGGCGGGTGGGGGTTAATATTTAGACACATCTTGATATGCTGTTTATGTCTTGAGAAATTCAGTTACGTCTGATGATATATAAAAGTGCTAATTCCCACCTAAAAGTCTTGTAAAATTAGTTTAAATGGAAGTAAAGACGGCAGGTAAAGCTGAGTAAATGGTATATCAGGCATCATTAATTCTGTTGTATGGATCTTATAGAGCATCTGGGACCAGTTTCCTCATTCTTACATGCCTATATTAAGCCATGCATTTCAACATTTTATTATCCTTCCCCATGTGTTAATTGTCCATTTTCTGTTATATTTTCTGTAAATGTAAAAAAAAAAAAAAAAAAAGTAGTTAATGATCTAAACACTGTTATAGAGCCTTGTCCATTGTGCCAGGAATAAACTTCCAATGAGGGAATACTGAATCCTTTTGTTTTTGGCCTAAAATGCGGTAAAATTAATGAGGCCAGAAAGTCAGCCTTAAAAAATCCATGAGTCATAACAATTGCACACCACAAATTTATGTCACAAAGTTTTATGTTTAGGGGAGGAAATAAGCAATCGAGCCTAATACTAAAACACAACCACAACTTGTGCATTCAGTATGAAAAGGCTGCAGGCTATATGCAGGTGGGCAAAGATCTAAAGTGGACCATACCAGAGAGTCCTGCCTTTATTTAAGCAGTTAATAGTTTCACTGCAGGGGTGTAGGAAGGAATTTTGATCCTCACCCCCACCCCTAATTCCAGTTTGGCTTAAATTGTATAATCCCAGTGTCATTATTTGGGCCCTGTGCAGCTATGGGGCCCTAATTGTCACACCTCTCTCCCTTCAACCACACTAATTCTGTAGTATTTAATATGGATACCAGGTTTCTGGATAAAAAAAATGCAAACACTTACCAAGAGATACATTTTTTGTCTCTGTAAATTAATTTAGAATAAAAAGGCACAGGTGACTGAGGGCACGCCTCACTTGAGAACCAGAGGAAAGCAGGGAGGATAGTTAGTTTGAGGGGAAGCTGGGATGCAGCCATGGAGATTTGGCCAGGCACAGGCATCTGGCCTGATTCGACTTCCCACAGCCTCCCTCCAAACATTTGGGGTCCTCTGGTAAATCAGGAGCACTACAGCTGCACTGTGCATGACAGCAAGAAATCTGTTGTTTTGCTGAACACTCGAGTCAACCAAATTCTTGGATGGTGGGCGTCCTCTTCTAAAAGCTGCAGTCACGCATCGCTCTGTCAAGCCAGCGATCTGCCAAACTGTGGTCCAGGGGATAACACGGGGTCCTCAGCAGAAAGAGGAATGATTAGATTATGCTGTTGTTGCACTCAGTGTACTTTTTAGCATAAAACAGAGAATATAAACAGATTCTAATCCCTTGGACATGGAAGAGGTTTATAGGGGCACTCTGTTTTCTGTGGCTGTTGGAGGAGCTTTTGAAAGTCTTAGAAAATAACCGCGATGATATCACAGAGATGTCTTCAGTGTTATCTCAACTCCTCTACACATTTAACTAGAAGTCCTGTGTTACAACCTGAGTGTGGAGTTTGAAAGAGGTGGGCATTTACAAGTTATGGAAAGATCTAATGAAAGGTGCATTATGGGAATCATTTCTTTTTAGCCTGAACCACATCGGGGACTAAAAGTCAAGATAACACAGCCTCTGGTGCATCAGTTTGGATAATTATTATCTGCATATTGTTACAATCCCCCCAACTTTATTGAAGTGCATGAAATACCCCTTTAAATATGTGCTGAATATATACATGCCAGTATAGGTGAACCTATAGCTGAAACTAATGCAGTCCACATGAAGGTCAGTTCTTGAGGTATTAATTCAACTTAAGGATGATTCTGGAGGATGAAGTTATGTTAATATCAAAGGGTATTTTTAGAATCTCAGTAGGCATATAGAGAAATAAATAAACTGGCAAGTCAGAGATTATACATTGCAGATGTTTGATGTGAAAGAGTAGAGGAAGAGCTGGCCTTCAGGGTGGACACATTGGCTGTCCAGTCTACAATTTACTATATTACTATTCTTTACCAACATTAAATTGTATTCATAAGGAATTTATTTCACTATATACATATTTTATTGTCAGATGTGGTTGTCCTTTGTTTTATTTGGGAGCCAAACACCATGATTATGTGTTCAAATATGCCTGCAGTAGAAAGGCTATAGTGGCTCGTGGTATTTTTATCTCCTATGAAATTCCTATAAACTCCCTATGGAGACCTGAGGTAGCATCATCAAACGTATAATAGGATTCTCATGAGGGCAGAACGGTAGTCAGCGTCTTGGATCTCAGGTTTCAGGCGAGGGGCCTCCTCTTCTTGAATGGGGCCGAGTTACGTGGAGGAGGTGCGGGTTGGAGGAGGAGGAGAGCAGGAGTCTGCCGGAATCACAGATCTCTCTTTTGTCCTCTTGTTCGGGACCCCGACACATGGGGTCAGCACGGGCTGAATGGGTTCAGACTGAAGGCTGCCTCTGACGCGGACGCACGCAGACGCCGATGAGAGCGCGCGCTAATTAGGAAAACCTGGTCGAGCAATTAAGCGCGAGGAGAGAAGACGCGCGGAGTGCGGTGCAGAAGGTGGGTGTTTGGTAACGAGAAAAGTTTTGGTAAGACAGTGTAGTTCTTTTCTACAACTTCATTAAACCTCGGCTGAGTTATTTTTGTTTATTTTTTTATTTTTTTTGGAATCCACCAGTTGTTTTACAAGCAGTTTAGTCTAAATTTGCGAAGTGGCTTCCACGTAACGAGTTTTGGATCTGTGCGTAGCGCAGAGCGGTGAGTCGCAGCAAAGTGTACTTTTCTTTGGTTTCAAGTTGAAAGGAGAGAAGGTTAACCTGTTAACACTCGGTAAGAGTCAGAGTTAGATCGACTTGAAAAGTTAGAGGGTGAAAGGCTACAGTTTGATAAAACTGCCAACATGCTATTTTTAAAAGGAGATTAACAGCTGCCACCTCGGAATGGCTAAATACACTCCAACCACAGACTCTTTCTGCAGTGATTTTCCTTTGTTTTTTTAATGAGTAATTCTCCTCCTAATAGTGGTTATAACTTTCCGAAACAATTGTGTGTCTGACTCTTTGAAATGATGGCTTCATCTTCTAATTCACCAGATTTTTGTTTCCCCACTGAATCTTGGCAGCACTTTGTTTTCCTCCAGGAATGCCACAATTTCCAAAACAGTTCAGTCTGACTCAGCAAAGCGTGTTCATAGCCTTCAACAGTTCTGCCGAGGATCTTTTAAACCTCCTTTCAGCTGCTTCTTTTATTTTCACAGTTTATTTGAAACAGAAAAGTAAATCTGTCTTTGTGGATAAACTCTTGTTCCCCTCTTCAGCAAAGTCAGAGACACCTTTTTTCTTTTTTCTTTCTTTCATAGTAACACCACAGAAGAGCAGTGATTGACATTTGTAGGTGCTGTATTCCTGTCTTGTTGCTCGGACTGCATGGGGATTTCATGTGCCCTCTGTCTGCTCCCTGAACCCTAAAATCCAGCATTCTGCTTTTGGTTAAGGCAGGAATGTTAACTCGCCTCGGCTTTGTCCATATCCTTCGCCCAAAACTCTCCAACCCCCTCCATCTCCTCCCGGAGCTGAGTGACTCCTGAAGCAGAGAGGCTATTAAATCAGTTGAGCCGGGTTTAGCCCACATGAGGAAATAAGCTACTGTTTAAAAGCTGTCTTTGGTTAGCTGTCGGGAGGGCCGTATTGCAAAAATGTTTGCGTTTACTTAAGCTCGGATAAACCAGTTTGTCTAGGTTAAATAGATTGTGTGGTATCTTTATTTAGAGAGGAGGAAAACACCGATGGCATTTAACAGTGTGTTAACAAGGGGTGCTGTAAAGGTTTCATCTGAGTACATTTTGGTCTGTTTACTGTGGGAGGAGAGAACTCTTAAGAGTACGGTCTTTAACCTTCCTCTTTAGCCCTGCACCTCTGGCAACCGTTCATGGACCCTCACCAGGAGCTGAACTCCTCTTTGGAGCGCTAACACCTGTTCTCCAGAGGATATATCACAATGAACAACAGCCAAGAACTAAAACTGCACTTTGCCCCAGTGGTGGCGAACAGCAAGTCTGAAATAACCGTAACATTTTGGCTCTCCTGTTTACGGATTTTAAATATGCTGACCATGTGGACATTTGGCTGACGTGTTTGGTACTTTGTGCAGAATATCAAGCAGTTTGCCTGCAGTAGTGACATGAACCAGTCAGTCTAACATCAGGTCAAGTACTGCATGTCCAATAAGAGGAAGTTTTCCAGGTGCATTTGTGTCGCTGACGTGTAGTGATAAGGTTGTTGAAAGGTTGGTAAAATGGCACAAACAGAGGCAGAACCCGGCAGAGGTCAAATTCAAATGTCAGTCTTTCGCTTCCTGTCTTGGCAGTTCAGTGTGGCTTTTTTTTTTTTTTGATTATACTGATATTAGATGTCCATTAGTGGTTAGAATGTTGTGGATTTGTGACGGTAATACCTCCCAAATTTCTGGAAAGATACTTTTGGTCAGTGCGCAGTGTTTTTAGCATAATGGGTCGTGTCCTGGAAGCACAGTCTGAGGCAGAGATTGCTGAATGTCAGAGCACAAAGAGTTTCGCTGAAAGAAACCAAACACGGTAACTGGGCCTTACGGTGTTTTAAAGGGACAATCTGCCTGATTGAATGTCAGGGCTTTTAAATTTTAGCACAGTCCTTTTTTGCTGTGAGAAACAAACACCAGGGGAAACTGGTTGAACCAATACACTAAAGCATGTATCAAAACCTCATTGTGTTTTTTAAAGTGCTTTTGTTGCATACCTCTGCTGAAACTCCTGGGTCATTTAGGTGGGGTTTGTAATTGTATGGTGGGGTAAAACAGAAGTCACCTTCCAGGTGTGCTTGTTCCTGTCTCAGACTTCGTTTCAGGGTCACAAAGTTGTCTTTGATTTGTTTTTTTCAAGCAATTAAACATTTCCACCACCAGGAATCAACATTTACATGCATGTACAGGGATGTGTTTTTGGATATAATGATGTGGTGTCCCTGTAGGGGGTGAATCTTGCCTTTTTTTTTTTTTAAATCTACTTTTGAAGGGTGATTTTGTTCAATTTGTGTAGGAAACCTTTCTGACTTGAAGTGTTTTAAAGCTCATCATTACCCTGTCTGGGCCTAGCCAAGACAGGTCATCGTCTAACATACACAGCTTTGGTGTAGCTAGTGAGTCTCTAAACTTGAACATGATGCTTCAGGTAAAATATTGTTCTGTTCAGGCTGAGGCAAGTCAGCCTCACTGATTCCGAGCAACTGAAGGTGCCAGTGTAGCGGAAGGATTTCGCAAAGGAATGGATGAGTAACGAGTGAGGGCCTGAGTATAGAACGCTAGTCTGAGGAGACATGCCTAAAGATGCTTGTAATGGCTAAAGCCTCATCCTGGTGCAGTGACTCATGAAATGCTGGTTATTTCCTTTGCTACACCCTGTTTTCTGACAGTAGTGGAGGTAAGTCCAAAGAGTTCTAAAGGTTCTTTTGCACTTTAGTTCTTCAGCTTCGTGTGTGTTTGTGATCAAATTGATGTAGGAAAATAAGTTATTGTGCCATTGATATCAGTTAAAATATTTGCTTGTGCTGTGTTTGGATGAAGAAAAGAGCCATCCAGATATTTAGCCAAGCTGAAATGAGATGCCTTTTATTTTCTTCAAATTTGAGTGCTATATATGATGTGGTGTTCAATTTCAGTGCTCAAATAGGCTTCAGGCAACCTTTTTCAGCTAGTTTCAGAGAAATAAACCTAGTAACCTAATCTTGAAAAGTTTACCAAATAAAATCTGACGTCTGAAATCTGAATTTTGTTTCCAATTAACCTCCAAAAGTGGTTAAATTAATCTTTTCTGTAAATGCTTGTAATAGTTACTGAAGTGGAAAAAGGTCCTGCTGTAATTCTTTTTGTTTTGGCCATGTTTAGTTATCAAATTGTGGCTTTAAAGAATTTAAAGGCAAAACTTCTGCCAATGTGGCAGGAAATAAATTCCTAACCCCCGTGTATCGCTTTAGTATCATAATTCTTGCAGTCCAGAAGAACAGCAGGTCTCCTCACAGCTAGCTGCAACTTGCCAGCCAACACTTTTCATGTTTGATTAAGCAGCCCAAGCTTGGCGTATCAGGGAGGTGTAAGAATGTAGACTTAACCGAACTGCTACCAGGACTAGTGTGCTGTGACCCAACAGGACGGATTCAGTTTGTTGTGGTGTTTACGCATGGATACCTGCACGTCTGAGAGATCTGTGTCTGATTAAAACAAAGCATGCGGTCGGGTTTGTTACCCCTGCGGTTGAGGTCTACCGAAAATATTTGCATGCAGTATTTGGTCTTACATTCTTTAATCATTGTGTGGATATGTAAACCTAGTTTTATGCATGTATTCACTCTGTATTAATTCAATGAGGAGTATCTGAGTAATGCTTGTAGAATTTTAAAGCTCACTGACTAAATTCTGCTTTGATTATGGAGTAATCTGCTGACCATTTTTCAAGTAATAATTTGGTTTATTAAATAGTGTAAAACATGTATCATAATTACCCATAGTCCAATGTGAATGTTCAAATGTCTTGTTTTAACCAGCAGCCAAAAGGGCTAAGCCATTATCAGTTATGATTGTCAAATGGTCATGAAAACAATTACTGTGCTGCATCCCGTTGTCTCAATGATGCGCTCATTTTGTCTTTATGTTAAATGCACAGAGCAAATTTGCCAATATGGATTACTAAAGGATAGCTTAAATCCAGCACACCGCTTTCCTTTAAAACAATGCGCTTTCGCACCTCCCCTAAAATCCCAAACTCACTCTCATCCAGGCTGCGGTCAAGCCAGCCACAACTTTTTGGCTTGTGGTGCACGTCTATTCGTGCTGATACCAGAGTCCGTGTCTAATCATGTTAAATAATCGTGATTCTGATTTTTGCCATAACTGAGCTGCCCAAATAAGAGGCTAAGAAGCCAGCAAATATTCTCAAGAGAGGCCAGATATGTTGACCTCTGAAATGATCCGTTGAAAATGTATCAAAAATACTTTATCTTCTGTTTACTGTCAAATCAACAAATTGCTTCAGCTTTAATATCAAACTGAATTAAGTAAATGCTGCTTGTAGTTGCATTTCTGTTTTGTTCATTTGTAGTTTAGAGGTTACAGCTCTACAGAAAAGGAAAGAAAACAATGTGAAACCGTGCAAAAGACCATATGTTTGCAATGCATTGGTGGGNAAAAAAAAAAAAAAAAAAGGGAAAAAAGAATTTCAGTGTTTTTTTTGTTTCTCATCTAGAGCTCATTTAGCTCCCCAGTCACCTTGGCACAATGAGTTGGAGCTTCCTAACTCGTCTCCTGGATGAGATCTCCAACCACTCTACCTTCGTGGGGAAGATCTGGCTGACGATGCTAATCATCTTCCGCATTGTGCTGACAGCCGTTGGCGGTGAAACCATCTACTACGATGAACAGAGTAAATTTGTCTGCAACACTCAGCAGCCTGGGTGTGAGAACGTGTGCTACGATGCGTTTGCGCCGCTCTCACATGTACGATTCTGGATCTTTCAGGTGAGCTGCACATTTCAGTCAACGTTCCATATTTAAGTTTCAAAATGCTGTCTACAGTTTACGTCTAGCGGAATTTCTCCCAACATGCACATGTGTTGTCCAGGTGATCATGATAACCACCCCCACCATTATGTACCTGGGCTTCGCCATGCACAAGATCGCCCGCATGGACGACAACGACTACCGGCCCGTTCGGAACCAGAAGAAGATGCCCATCGTCAGACGTGGGGCCGTTCGAGACTATGAGGAAGCTGAGGACAACGGAGAGGAAGACCCCATGATCGCTGAGGAGATTGAACCAGACAAGCCCAAAAACGCAGAAAAAAGTAAGTTGGAGAAAGGCGCAGAGAAAAAGCATGACGGTCGTCGGCGGATCCTGCGTGACGGCCTGATGAAGGTGTACGTGTGCCAACTGTTGTGGCGCTCTGCTTTCGAGGTCTCCTTCCTTTTCGGCCAGTACATCCTCTACGGCTTTGAGGTCATACCCTCCTACGTCTGTACTCGCTCGCCGTGCCCGCACACTGTGGACTGCTTTGTGTCCCGCCCCACGGAGAAAACCATCTTCCTGCTGGTGATGTACGTTGTTTCTTTCCTCTGCCTGCTCCTCACCATCTTAGAAATCATCCATCTTGGAGTTGGCGGCATCCGCGACACATTTCGCAGACGGGCCGCCCTCAGCTCACGTTGCCCCCCTCCACCCTCCTCACGTTCCCTGCCCACAGCTCCACCAGGATACCACGTTAGTATGAAGAAGGAGAAACTGAAAGGGGAGCTACGGGACTCGCCAATGGGAGACTCCGGGCGGGAGAGCTTGGGGGACGAGGGGCCATCGTCCAGGGAGCTGGAGCGGTTGAGGAGGCACCTGAAGCTGGCCCAGCAGCACCTGGACCTGGCCTACCAGGCAGATGAAGGAAGCCCTTCACGGAGCAGCAGCCCAGAGGTCAACACAGGTGCACAGACGGCTGCCGAGCAGAACCGCCTCAACTTTGCCCAGGAAAAGCAAGGAGAGGCGAGCGAGAAAGGTAATGAAGACACGGCTAGAAATGTTGCAAAATGCTTTCAATGATTTAATTAAGCTCAAGTTTCATCAACAGTCTAAAATCCAAAGACAAAGCAGCAGATCTTAGTTGAGAAGCTGGAAATGAATGAATGATTAATCAATTATCATTAATGCCAGATCAGTTGGTTGTGTCAGCTCTATCTTTACTTACTACTTTTACTCTATCTTTTTTTTTTGGATTTTGTCTGTCAAATAAGAACTGAACTAGTCAGCAAAATGTCAGTGTTACCCATGGAGGCTTAAAAAAAAAAAAAAAGAGTAAATGCCGGATTAAAGTGATGATGCCTGCTGAACATCCCTCTGTTTTTCTTCTTCTTCTCTTAGGAATACATGCCTGAGCGTGCTTCCTGCCTCAAACGTCTGCTCTTCCATTCCTACTGGCCTTAAACACATGGGTGAAGCACATAATAGGAGTGCAGTCAGACCACTGAGGGAGACCAGAGCGTGTGTGTGTGTGTGTGTGTGGATGAGAGAAATATGCCTTTCAGTATTAGAGGTCAGTCAGAATAAAAGACATGCTGACCAAGCTGTGTTGTGACAAATGGTTCATCTCCACGACTCTAAACTTGAAAGCCTGTCACATCTCGAGTTTCTATTTACCGTCATAAGTCCAAACTGCGACTGTGCCTTCGGCTAAAACCTTGTCTACACGCTGTTCTTTCGCCCACTCTGTGTTTTTGTGGCAGCGCAGTATTCCTCGTCCATTTCAGACCTTGTAAGGATTATCGAAAGCTTTAAACTCCCCTGGCCAAGTGTACTTTTTGTTGTCTTCCTCACAAAAGAGAGGCTCTCTGTTTATAAAATGTCGCCGAATGTTAACGTCTCACTTTGTTGGCCTCAGAGAGAATCTCAAAACACCACCGCCTTGGGCTATGTCATTACTGGAGCCTGTGCAGCAGCATTTATTTTACAACTAGGGTGGCTTAACCTGTGCTAGATGAGTCATGTTTTATTTAAACAGATTTGACTTTGGGGATTATTGGTGTTTATTAGCCAGAAGCCACACCATTTCAGAAATATTTGACAGAATTTTGAAGCCTGTATATTTACTCCAATTGGCCAAAATGTTTACCTGGAAAATGCTTGAATTTATTGACAGGAAATGTTCCAAGGAATTTCCAATAATTTTTCATACAATCCGTTGATTTAAAATGTCTTGACCAAAGCTTTTGTCTAGAACGAAGGGTTGGCATCAAGAATGCCACCTATTTCACATGACTGTTTGAAAGCAGGGTCTTTGATGTCAGTAAATCATTTTCTTCCCTAAATGATGTGCTGTAAAATTAATCACAATGTTCATGCAGAAAGTTTTAAAAAATATATTTCTTTTTGGGAGGTTTGCTAAACAGCTGGAAACATCTGTCTTCTGGGCTACTGTCAACAATGAAATTCCATCTTTGTCTTTGAAATTTACATTCTTCTTTGGTGAGCCATATTTTCCATCCTTGACATGCACCACCACCCGTCCGTTGTGCTGAAACATGGATGCTTTCATGCATCCTGAGGAAAGAAGAGAAAAAAACAAAAACAAAAAAAAACAGCGCCCAGCTGAGGAAAAGATGACAGTTGGCTGCTGACGCACAGCCCGATGCCATGTAAACACATAATCTAAGATTCATCGTGAGACTTTTGATCAATAGCTTTCAGTGTTCATACGGAGTTCATACTCTTTCATAGCCTGTCAGTTGGTTTTATGATCTTTGGCTGAAATAATGAAACTACAGATTGCCAAAGAGCTGTTTGATGCTGTACTTTCTGTAATCATCTCACTTCATTTGCTACTTATTGCAAAGTATGACATTCCATTTTTGAGTATGATACTTCAATGGTTTATACTTTTTTTTTTTTTTTTTTTCTATTGCAAGTTTTGTAGTTTTTGTAACTGTAGAGAGTATTTTGTCTTCAGAGTAAGTAAATAAATATATTTGAACAGTATGTTTTGGAGTTGACTTGTCTTTATTTGTGATAAATGTGCTGCAGACTTTGTTGCCTGACATTTTTGTCCCTAAATAAGTAAATTAAATTTGTGAAAATATATTGGGGTTTTTTTTTTTTCTTACTACAAACAACCATGTGGGGGAAAAGAGAATGGGGATCTAGCGTGAAATGTTTTCACATGGAGTTGAAGTATTTGGTATTTACAGTACACAATTTAAGATCCTGGTTTATACAATATACATGGCTGTAGATCAGTAAATGGAAATACGTGGGAAAATTTGTCACATTAATAAAGGTTAGAGTGAAATTGAGGTCAGTAACACCATTTAAATTTAAAACCAATTGTTAAAATAGTAAAAAGAAATAAACTATATTTAATGGTGGTCAGCCACACTAACAGACTGAAGTGCAGAACAGAGTAAGACTATAGGTGCGTTTGACTTCATGCAGCGCTGACTTAACGTGATGCATGCTGGACTTAAAATAAGGCACGCTGGTTAGAAATTGTGTCCGACTTTCGCCGGCGCAGCAAAACGTGACCATGTCACATGACATTTAAACCTCGCGGGAGCAAGGCGGCTGCAGGCGCCGAGTTCGGCGGCCGCAGTTGCTTTTCCCCGACTGCACCAAGTTGGAACCACATTATTGCCCGGTCTCGCGGTATTTTTCTTTGCAAATTGATCTCAGCTCACAGTAAGCTGCTGCAGGTATGTGTCCGACTTGACGGCGCCGTTTTTATACCCCGCCCCTGCAGCCACCTGCAGCTCACGTCAGACTATCAAGTCAGCGAAAGTCAGCCTCAGTCATCTCGAACGCACCTCATGGGAAATGATACTGTGTAAAAATAGGCCAACACTGCCATCTATAGGTGAGATTCACGAGTAAAAAGCATTACAATGTGCTTCTCCAGTCTCTTAGTTGCATCCACGTTTCCCTCACTTAGGCTCTAGTAAGAAATAACATTTCAAGTTTGAAATGATCTTTTACATAAATTACAGCAACACATTTTCTTACTTGTCAGATCATGTGAAGTAGGCTATGTTGATTATTTTGTATACAAGCTGTAAAACACTAAAATGATTAATATATAGTATGCTTTATAATATGGAATTGGGGTACAGTGAGAAGTTCCAGTCAAAGGGTGCTTCTCAAGTCTCTTTCTTGGATTCACGTTTCTCTCACGTGCGTCTTTTCCTTGCGTCTTAGTCCCACCCACCGGGGATCCGAGCCAGGAGAGAAGGAATGAGGTTTTTAGAGACATGAGACGTCCATTCCACATGAAGCGACGTCCGTTTCTGATGACGGCAGCAGCTGATCACAGCTGGATTAGCTGTCATTTGGCTCTAACAGCTGTAGAGACTTTTGATGGAGACACACATGTGCACTGTTCTAATACTAATAAAATCTCCATCATCAATGCAGAGCAGCATGATTCTCTCTGCAGCTGTGTTTAACAAACACCTGCACATTAATAATTAAAGGTTAGCCTACTATATGTCCTGCTCAGAGGCACAGGATTATACTGGCACATGTTGTCTTGGACTTATTGGCTCTATGTTTAAGGAAAATTTAAATGATGTAACTCTAAGTCGACGCTCAATGAACTCAGATTTTAACTAGACAGTGAATCATAAAACAAAATAATTTTGCCTAACACTTTGCAGTGATACACTCGAGTTTAATGTTATCTGTGGTGATGCATCAGATCAGTCTGATCAGCTGCAGCATCCAATCAATATAACGGCTACCCATTAAGGGGGCATGCCGGACAGTAAAAGATTTCCGCTCATTGCTCCTCAGAGATCGCTCCTCGAAAGGCAAAAGGAGCTTTGGGACGGCCTGCAAGATGGTGGAGGCGAACAACTTCCGGTTCAAGTGAGGAGCGGGGAAACGACAAATGAGAGACTTGAGAAGCACCCAAAGACACCACATTAGATCAAAAATGGCTGCATGCACCATGGTAGTTTTGGTGAACTGGCCCTTTAAGCTTTATTGTTCAGATACAAGTACACTCTTCAGGTATAATGTTAGGCAGGGTCTCATACTTGA
The DNA here is from genome assembly GCA_029875015.1 of Lepomis gibbosus. NCBI lineage: Eukaryota > Metazoa > Chordata > Actinopteri > Centrarchiformes > Centrarchidae > Lepomis > Lepomis gibbosus. Next base: position 25,602 of record JAPMOB010249974.1, on the reverse strand, counting down.
ACGAGTACCCGCCATCAGATGTGGTGGTGATCCTCAGGGACTTCATGGTCCCCGGGACCGGAGCACAACACTGCTTGAACCCGAGCATTGTGGTGGCCCGATCCCGGGCTGAGCAGTTCCCATGACAGTAGTAGAAAGTCAGCACCTTTGGATGAACGATCCAGTTGTCCCAGCCCAGCTCCTCAAAACTGATTTCGATCTGTGCTCGCTGACAGTCGCTGTGCTGGGTCCTCTCCTGGGAGGGCCGCTGGAGCAGGTCGATAGCAGACGGAGACCAGGGAATGGTTCCTGGGGCCTGGCGGGGTGAACGGGCAGGACCACGAGGCTGAGCATGGAGGTGAAGAAAAGGCATCTTGTCTGGTTCGTTGGCGTGGCACAGGCAGGCTAAACACCGGACCTGGAGCAGGAAAGGGCCCTCAGCCACAGAGGCCAGCAGATTTTGATCCAGGTGGTAGGTTGTCCATCCGTCTGAGCTCGTCTTTGATGGATTCTCTGCCGCCTTAAGAAGCTTCTGCTCTGTAGTGAGAATGAAGAGCTGGGCAGAGGAGTTGAATGTGGCTCCTTTTCCTGCATAGAACCAGAAGTGGGCAGACGTGACCAGAGTCTCTTGGTGGTTCATGGAGGGCTGGAAGTAATATGTGAAGTGGCTGCCGGTGGCTCCTCCAGGAGCTGATTCAGATCTAGCACAGGATGAGTCTGCCAAAGTGAGATTAGAGAGCAGTCAGTGAAGTTTATTGCTTTTTTATGGGACCATTTTGATTCCTATGAGTGCTGCTGTTATCTAGAGGAGGCTTTAGTGTATATGGACAGATCAACACATAGACTACATCAATTTTTACTGAGATTTAGCCTACAATCAATAAGTCATATCATCAGATCACAAACTGACCTCGGTTTAAGTCTCACCCTACTGAGGGGACAGTGTTACATCACTGTTGGGTGTGGTTATACAAAGCACACATCTGATCACACACAATCAGATGAAAACAGATTTGAACACTACTTTTGCTCCTGGTGTTGTTACTCTTTAAAGCCTCTGTAGCCACCTGACCTCATAAACAGTGTACTCACATGGTCTTAAAGTAAAAACTGTTACTTTGGCTGTATTGCACATATTTACATATTGCACACACGTATTTATATGCAGATATTTGTTTTCCAACTATTACACTAACTAACGCTACGGCTGCGGCTAGCTTCCGGTCACTCTTAGTTCTGCTGTGCTGCATTTCCTCTTATGCAAATTCCGAGTCGAGGATTGGTCCGTCTGGAGATGAGACCGCCTACTTCCTGGTTGCTACTCGCTGGGGGTCGGTGATTGGTGTGGCTATAATCTGACTACACCTACCAATCACAAGTCTCCAATCAACCCCAGCTGCACCTTACATAGTTTGTCTGTCCACGGTTTCTTATTTGTTTTTTGGAAGCTTATTGATGCGGGCCTCTTTCTGTGACTTTGTTCTTTAGTGTAACAAGAACATTTTGAGACAAGAGCTAATTTAACTGTCTTGGATAAGTCCCTCTTTTGTTTTATTTGTTTAACGGCTGATTGTCAGCACCTGTACAGCGCTTCTTTTGTTGTATTCCTTGTGCAAGCACATCTATTGTTAATTGAACAGGTAACATTAACACGAACCCTTGTAGTTGTCCTGTTCCACCTCATTTTCAGTCCCAATTATTTGTCAATGCTCTCCACAACAAGCCGACATTGCAACACTAATAATATCTTCAGCGTTCATATTGTGAGTATATAAAATAGTGTAATTAAAAATAGTAAGATAAACAAGGCATGCGCAATACACACCTAAAGGAAATGTAAAGGTATGAATGAAATGTTGTATTCCAGGCTGTGTAGTTTCAAAAAAGAAAGACAGCCTAAATATAAAAAAAACAATTGTAATCCACAAGATGGAAATACTGTTTGGATCCAGATCAAACATGATACAACTGCGGTATTTTAAAATGTAAATGTATGTTATTTTTGTATAATTTGAGTGAATGAATGAATTGATAATGACCTCAGATCATTTCTATCATGGGACAAGAACACGGATCCAAAATGAAGGTATAGTGTTTTGGAGAGAAACTGTATAAATAGGTGAAGGGGAAGGAGTTTAAGGTGTTGTTCAGGTAAAAAAAACAACAACAAAGCTTCTCACCAGAACTGGGGAAGAGAATTATTTGAGACGTTTCCTGGTTCAGACTGGCTCCATGGTTGACCCAGGCTGTCTTGCTTGTTCGGGGGGCCCTCCGGGAAGTGTGCCTTGCATGTGTCTGTGCCGCGTCCCCATCAGGACCCTGCATTGTGGTCAAAGGAGGCTCCTCCAGCTCCAGTTCCTCCAGAACCCGCTCTCTGAACCAGGACAACACCGCTTCCCGGGACAGCTCCTCTCCCCTGCAGGCTTGCGTCAGAATGTGGATCGACAAAGGCCCCAGGATGAAGAGAGCCCAGGACACCATGACTGTACTCTCTGAGAACACTGTTGGGTACAAAATATCTTCCAAGTGTCACAAAAAACAAAAAAAGTCCAAAACAATAGTCTGAATATTTTTACTGCTCCAGAGAAGCACAGAATTTCTATGAATATGAAGTTCCAGTTGAATCTCCTCTGTGACTTTCCTTATTCTCACTTGTTTGTTTGGCTCTGCAGCTATCTGAAGCCGTAGTCGAAGTATAAGCGAGCAAAAGCATTTTGCTGCCAACACACAAAAGGAAGATAGCAAAGAATGACCTTGACAGTTAGGATGTTGCATTATCTGTTTTGGTGGCTGTCTCATACAAAATCGAGGGAATGTGTCTGCAAGGTTTATTGAATTCTTTTGAGTCATGCAGAGTTGCTTTTGGATGGTTTATAGCCTGACCAGGGGTCTCTGGCACACACAGTACATGTGCATTATTTATGTAAAGCACAGAAAGGTTTCATTTAGTCTGGGATTGGAAAAGTTTTCCACTGTCTACAGTTTTTAGAGCAATTTTGCTTATAAGTGGAAATTTTAACATACATTACCTCTAGATGTCTCTATACATAATCCTGATCAAATGAGTCCAATAAAATAACACGTCTCCCGTTTTTATTATCTCCTACAGTAGGTGGATAACAATAGCTTTCTACAGCTATGCAAAAATTGCTTCACACGTTACTGTAGAGCAACCTTCTCAAGATGCCGTAAACACGCAACTGTGACCTCTATTGCAAAAGTGTTTATTAATATCCTGCCGCTTTGACAGCGGTCATATCTAGCACACAACACCTGTTTTCCCACTAAACAAAAAAGCCTCTGTCTACTGTAAGAGAAATCTGCGATTCTTTATCTGACTGGCCTCGAATCCCTGAATCTGTCTCGGAGAAATATATTTTCATAATGTGTGCTTCTGTGCAAGGACATTTTATCAGCTCTTTAACGGGCAACAGACCAGATGTTCACAAGCTTTGCTTTGGACCAACCAATAATCTTTAGAGCCGTGTTTTCACAAATATTATATGGTATGTGCTGGAATTTCACCAAGTACATTTACTGAAGCACTGTAAAGTACAAATTTGAGGTGCTTGTACTATATTATTATATTATAGTATTTCCATTTTATGCTACTTTATACTTCTACTTCTAGGATGCAAATGCTGTACTTTTTACTACTGCATTTGCCGGATCTGCTTTAATTACTGGTTACTTTACTGTCCAGTGAAAACCATGTATCTCCAAATGTGGTGATTCTGAATTTGAATTTTTCTGATAAATTGAAGGATCTAAATAAACTTTACAACTGACCTTAGATCAGCTAGAAAAAAGGGCTGTTTTTCTGAGCTTATGAAAAGAGATACAGTATCTGGTTCTCACAGGTCAGCGATGCTTCAAACACATGGTGAAGATCATGATGCCCTGCTGTGGATTAAAGACCCATCAGTATATAAAGTTCAAATCAACACAAGCCTACAGCAGTAAAATTCAACATACAGAATAATGCAGCAGTAATATTAATACTTTTGCATGGTTGTTGCACAATCTGCTCAAAATGATGTATAACACTTCACATCCTCTGCACAAACTACTAATCAGACAGCAAAGTATCTTCAGGTGGAGACTCCCTCTGGATTCGAGGCCAGTCAGATAAATAACAGGCACATGCAGTAACAAGTGCCGCTACAGGAACTCATTCCCCTTAACCTCCCTCATGCTTGTTGGCCACGCACCTCATGTGTTTTGTGTAAGTTGTGTTATATTTGTAACTCTGTGTTTATCTTAGTTATTTAAACTGATTCAAACTGTGACACTGTGGGGATGAATAAATTATCAATCTAATGTTAATCCAAAAACATCATATTAGTAAAACACTGACAGGGTACATTTACTGCACTATGAGTACTTTCACATTTGGTGATTTTTAGTACATTTTGCAGATAATGCTTACGTGTAAAGTTTTATATACAGGACTTTTATTTGTAGTGGAGTATTTTCTCAGTGTGGTACAACTACTTTTACTTAATAAAGAATCAGGGCCAGTATTTATCAGGCTTATCAAAGTGCCATTTTTAGTCCTAACTGCTGAGAATCCATGACATTTACTTCTACTTTCAAACTTAAGTATAAAAGCTAGTTATCACATTTCTTAAAGCTAAGAATTACTCTCCCTCTCCCAGTTATTTACGACAGCGCCAGATGTCTCTCAGGTGGTTAGGAGCTGCCAGTAGGGACTTGTGGTGGCGCTGTGGAGGCAGATACATGTGCAAATATTTCTGGAGAGGAAAAATGTTTCCGAACTTTTGTCAGCAAGTTTGTGAGAGGCGTCATCTCATCGTTGACTTTACGTAGCAATTTGTTTTCCCCTAAAATGAAGGTGAAGATGACGCTTTGTTTATTTGCCACAGGAAAAATGCAGCATGCTGATGATTTTGACCATCAACAAGCCAAACTGTCATGGAAACAATTCTGGCACTTACAACTCCACACACTGTCACGCCTTTCATCGACTTCCCAATAACACCCCCCGTAATCTGACAGAAGCAAACACAATTCATGAAATTCTAGTCATGAATTCTATTTCTTGTGTGTACGCAGACTATGTTGTATTCTCTTAAAAATTCTTCATTGTCATATGTGTGTTGAACATAAACTCCTCTTAGGAATTTCACCATTCAATGTGAATTTATCTGAGAATATTCTTAAAGAAGGAAATCTATTCAGTGATTGGTCCTCGGCTACATCATCATCCAAAATCCTGTTTGCAGCTCAGCAAAGTGTCGTGAATCATTGGACTGATTTATTCCTACACTTCCCTCAAATTAGGACTGTGATGCTTGATAACTAACTTTTAAGCGCAGCTTTGAGCCAATAATTTAACTCTTAAGTCATTTCTTAGCAGTGTTCTTGTGAGTAAACCTGAGAAGCTTGATAAATATGGCCCTGATCTTCCACCACCGTGAATCAGAATATGGAGTTGGCTAAGTTTTCGTGGAGAACAAAATGACAAGAGAAATGAGCATCCTCTGATATTATATTGCTTTTGTCTTTGAAATTATCATCTTAATTGTTATGTTTAGTTCCTGTGATGTAGGCTATGTGTTTCAATACCCTGCTTGCAAAGTCCCATTGAGATAATACTGAAGTTGACATTGGTGGCTGTAAGATCTGGTTAAAAGCTTTACAGAAAGTATGTTCTTTTTTTAAATTAAGTCTGCCTCAGTGTCAACTTCACTCTGAGTTAATTAGAGGATCATTCAAAGCACCTGTTGCACAGAGTGTGGCGACTGACTCCTCAACAGTGATGGAGGACAGCTTGTCCTCATTGAACACATGTCAAGTTGTTGTTATTGTTCACTCAGATGAAGTCTTTCCTGATGGAACTGTATTTACCAGAAGAGGGCGGCAACACACTACACCACCAGATGTGTGTGCAGTTACAAGTTTTGTCCCATCACTTTCAGGGACAAAACCATCACTGTCCCACTCACCTACCAGGCTTTTAACCAGAACCAAGAGGTATGATCACATCACACCTGTTTTAATTTACCCTCTTAAGATTTTAGATCTCATTGATTAATTTTAAGGCTCTCCATGACCTGGCAGATTTTATTTTTGATCTTTTAAATTCTTATAAGACTTTGAGCATGGGTCTCCTGTCTCTTCCTGAAAATTAAGGGTGACTGAGCTTTTGCTGCCAGGCCCCCGAAGCTCTGGAAAAACCATCCCGAGGAAATTAGGCTGTCTGAGTCAGTGTCATGTTTTTTAGTCCCTTCTAAAAACACACTTTTATCAGAAAGAATATCCTGATATCATCTGAGCCACCAGCTTATTTTAATATTTCTCTTTATCTTTTATTTCTTCTTTTAGGCTGCATGTGTTGTTTATAATTCCTCCAACATTAAAACATTTACTGTAGCTTTCAGTTATGTGAATAAATCTGTGGTTTCAGGCATATCCTGATTGGTTGAATACAGGATAATTCCAGCACTTTAATGGGATGTCAGCTTGAAGTCGTGCTTTCAGAAACAATTTTAAAATAAGTTAACAGCAGAACTGTTACTTTCTAAAGAAATACAAACACAATCATTTCCTTCACTATTTCAACAATTCAACCAAACACATTCTCGTTGAAACGGGACTGCTGAAAAGAGGCCCGCACAGAGTTACTGCTCCTCTCTGTGATGCTGTTGTCAGAAGCGAAGCCCTTAAAAGTTAAAAAGAAAACATCGCATGATGTGTTAAATGCTTTGACTATTGGCCAAACCATGAACAGCAGTTGCATTTTATTAAACTTACCAGTAACTGACAAACATAATCCACTGTGAGGTACATGGGAAGATTATCGCACAAAGTAGGTTTTCCCAGATAATCAGGACTTGCTATAATGTTGCACTTGTTTTTGTTGTTACACCTGAAGGTAAATTCAAGAGAAAAGGGTGCGTTAATAATATAAAAAAACAACCAAAAATGTATTAGGCTATTTTTTTTGGTTATATTAATTAAAAGAACAAACCAGCCATATTGATGTACAACTGGTAATAATATGACACAGAAGTAGTACAATTAAAATAACAATTTTTGTGAAGCACAAATACTAGTGTGAAAATATTTTTAAGAACATCAATTTAGAACTTTAGTAAATATCATATTCCATTTGCCTACACTCAAAATCCTTTGTACCAATACGCACATTTTTTTCACTCTTTGATCAGCTTCAGCACTTGCACAGTAGGTCATTGCCGAAGGGGTTTTGGTGCAGGTGTTCTCGTCGAAACGGCCAAAACTGGCCCTCACAATGTCAAGGACTCCTTTTTCTGAGAGTGATGAAGAAACACAAAATGTGTGATAACAGGGACAAGACTAACTTAAGCAAAAATTTACACTTAGCAGTTGATGTAGAGAAACCTTTTTAGACATACAGTGAATTAACATTAATCTGCATGTCATGGTCGCCACCCCTTTTTAAAAACAGCAGCTATATATCTGATGAATAATATCACAAAGGATACAGAAAGGCAGGGGTTTTGGACCCAGAAGCAGAAACACAAATGTACAAGTCAGCAGACAAAATGAGCATTTGATGCAGAACAGGCAGATGAAATCAAAAACCAAATCCACAGTACACAGACAAACAAGATACAAGCAGAACAGTGCACAAACGATAACGGATTGACAAAAGACAGGAAGAAACACAGACTATATACAGTAAAATCTCACACTCAGGCACACAGACACAAGCTGACAGGGTCATTAAGACAGGTGAGACACATTAGGTAACAATAGTAAACAAACAGAAGCTCAAACCAACAAAGTGAAAGACTAAGCCTCAACAAAAAAACTTTTTAGCATTACTAAAAAATTCAAAATTGGCTCCAAAGTGCAACATAATCACATGTTAACACATTGTAGACGCATTCTTACCACACTTAATATCTTGAGCTTGTCCTTGACATATGACAGTAGTTTGCAAATCTGTCAAAACATTAGGAGAAAACATCAGATCTTAGCTTACAATCCTTAAATTATCCAGACAACTGCGCTGATTTATCCTGTTGTACACCTGCAGGTGCTCTGCTGTGCTGAAAAATACTCACCAGCTCTTTTCTGGTTACACTGGTAGGTGGTCAGAATGAAGTTATCACTTGAGTAATCGCACAGAAACATCATGGGATTGGGCTTGGGCAGACGGCAGCGTTCCATATTGTCACAGCTATCGAAATATTAGAAAAGTCAAAATATTGCATGTTCGAGATTCAAGATTACAAGCACAAGATAATATCGGCACATAGGCCATTTTACCATTTAAATTTTTAAAAAATGTACTTGTTCAAATTCTGTGGTTAAAAGTCTAACGTTAAAATTGCATTAGAACATGTAACTGCATGGTTATGTTTCCAGCCTCAAACCTCACCAATCAAAAAAAACAACTCTCAATCACGCCTGGCAGAGGGCGATATTCCTGTTAGCATAGCAAGGTTTTGCAATTAAATTGAATGGAATTAGCACTGGTGGAGGTACAACGCTCAACTGTGCTTTATGCTCATGCTGTGAAGTTTCACACATACTTAGCTACCATTTTATTATAGTATGATTGTAATTTTCGCACACCTGCACATTTTTTGTTCTCCTTACTTTTTATATATTTTAAATTTCTATTTATGTTCATGTGTACTATAAGCACCAATTTATATCAAGGCAACTTCCTCATATGTAAAAATGTACCTGACAATAAACCCGATTCTGAAATTCAGAATAACTCTACTACAAGTAACACCCATTAAAAATCATATTTAAGTAAGAGAAAATAATTGTTATTAGCGTATTGTACTTAGTGTCAAAAGTGAAAGCTGCTGTTCAGAAGAAAAATGGCCCCTACAACTGATCTATTATAATATACCACATTAATAGATTGTTAATACTGTTGCATCATTGTGTAAGCAGCATTTTAAGTTGTTTGGTCTAGTTCCCAAACTAGAGGTCAAGAACCCTCAGAGTCAGAAGAAGGGATTAGAAAGGTCATGAAATGATTAATGGGAGAGGAAAGAGTCTCTAATATATTATTCTTTTTTTTTTGTAAAATATTGGATACTTTCACCTCTTTAGGCCTCAAACAATATTTTAATAAAACCACCTCGAAAGTCAAGAGGAGAAATGTCTCTTTGGTGGAACTACCAACAACTTCTTCCCATCTGAGATGTAACTAGCTTAGTTTCACCACTTTGTTCCCAAATACAGTGTCGGTGGTATCCTTCATGTCTACTCAACAGACAAACTGAACAACTAATAAAGTCAACGGAATACAAAAACTCTTACACAAGCTTGACCCATGCTATCATTCTGTTGTTAATGCAGTTCCTCTCCGAGGTCAAGGCAGGCTGGGTTCTGTCAGCGCAGACTGCGGCGCTTTCCAAACCATGTTTCATGGACAGCACTTCAATCACACTTCCTTTAGCTGAACATACACATAACATGGATCATAATGCAAAATACTAACAATTGGTGATGATAGGAGAGGGAAGGGAGGACCTTAAGAGAGTAAAGAAAGTAGGGAGGGGTTATATTTTCTTAAAATATAAATGAATAAAACGATACATACGGCAAAAGAGCTCGCTGTTAACACCAGGACATGCCACATCATAGTTTCCTGCAGCAAAACAAAATGTCATTTAAAAATCACATTGTGTATGAAAAATAATCAAATGTCAAAGTTCGGCACTTAAGACACCCTGAGTCACGCTTGTTAGTCTTTGCTTATTTTTGTTGTGAATTATTGAATAACTGTATTTCTTCAGGACTCTAAATTATGATGAATGGTAGTTCACAGAATGAAGCTTATAAAAAAAATCAAATGAAGTAAAACAAAGAGAAGGTCACAAAAGAAAGGTAAATAAATAAAGGAAGGAAGTCAGCAGAAAAGATTCTGAATCACAGAAACTGAAATACTTTACCGTACGATGTCTGACACCAAGCAGCCGCCAGCACTAAAGAAAAGGAACATGTACAAATAGAGTTGATCTTACTAAGAATATGTAACATACTAGCTCTCATTTCTAAAGTTACTCTCACAGCTAAAGACTATTAAAGACAAAAGAAAAAGGTGTAGACTTACAGGCGATGAAATTCAGTCTTATGGAAAGCATCTTGAAAGCCATAGCTAGTGATGATTATACAGCAGACCCCAGCTATTTATACAATTTCTTCTTGTTTGCTATGCACACACACAGACGTGCACACACCCTGAAGTGGGGTGGACTTAATTATATACTTAAGGGGATGTACATTACCTTTTATGTATATTAGCGCAACACTGCATAAAGAGTTTTTTTCATACTTTGATACTAAACACCAGAATTTTCCTGCATGTTTTTTAACAGAGTTTCAACAGGAGTGACACTACAGCAACTGAAAGAAAAGGAAGAAAAAAGTTCAAATGACCAAACGCAAATGTTGCTGTTGTTACAAAAACACACTGAAACCCTGCTTTTGAGATAATGATACTAAAACGATCTAAGCTGTGAGAGTGAAGCAGAGATCCCTAGAGAGTTGCTGATACCTGTCTGAAATACTTTTTCCCCTCACACGCTCATCTGCTAACCTCCTAAGGCTGATGGCAAACAGCTCAGGATGAAAAAGTTATTCCAACATGTCTAGTTTGTTGATTTACAGCCTAGAATGTTTAGAGAGGAGCCACAGCTACTTAACATTATTTGGTTGAATTTGGCTATGCAATCCAAAAGTCGTGCAATTTCAGTATTTTTTTATTTTTAATCTTTGTCTTGGCTCAATGTTAGTCCGCCCCTGGGCCCAACAGCTTGTTACAAGGAGAAAAGTTCAGTTTAAACCGGTTGCTCCTGTGTTTTTGTTTTGTTTTTAACTCCCGATACTGAGCACAGAACTTCGGGGATGTGGCTATATTCTGATGTGATACGATCTGGAGCCCTTTTTAAACGCATGTAATTAAACATCTGCATTACTGAGGAGATGTTTTGCTTAGGAGCATCCTTGTTAATGTAATTTTTAAAAAAAAATGTATGTTAATGTTCAAGCTGAAAAACAACTTCGTAAGATGAAAAATAAAAACAAACATGATGGGGTTAATTATACTGTATACACTGCACGCACAATTATTAGGCAAGTATTCTGACTGAATAATTATTTCTATGCACATTTTCCAACTCCAAACCACATAAAGTTGCTCATTGGAGGTAATCATTGTCAGATATGTATTTGTGTAAAGAGGGAGGGTGTGGTGAAAGTGAATGACTCCTTGAAGGTGATCATGATTGTTAGGCAGCTTAATTTCTTCAGGTAAAATAGGCCAAAAAAGAGATTTAACTGACACTGAAAAGTCAAAAATCTAAAATGCCATTAAGATGAGCGCAATAGTCCTGATATAGCTAAACTTTTGAGGCGTGACCACCAGACCATCGTCAAATGTTTTGTTGCCAATAGTCAACTGGGGCACAAAAAGTGTATGGAGAACAAATGAACTGCAAAAGACTTGAGTAGAATTAAATGTGAAACTAACAAGAACACGTTATCCTCCAGTGCCACCATATTCCACAACTGCAACCTCCCTGGAGAGTCCAGAAGTACAAGTTGCCAAGTGCTCAGAGACATGGCCAAGGTCAGGAAAGCTGAAACAAAGCACCACTGAATAAAATTCACAAATTGGAAGGGTCTGTGGCTACATAACTGATGAACACGGCACCACCACAGGAGCCAGCGATGTGGAGGAGGCACACTGAGATGGGCTGCTATCATTAAGGATATGATGTTTGGACCTTTGGGGTTGAAGGTCTGAAACTCAAATCCCAAACCAACTGCCAGTTTCTGGAAGATACTTTCTTCAAGCAGTGGTGCAGGAAGAAGTCCTCAGTTTTCAAGAAGGCCATTATCTTTATGAAGGTAAATGATCCATCTCGTGCATCTATGTACTCCACTGCTTGCTTAGCTAGCAAGGGCCTCAGAGATGCCCAGATAATGACCTGCCCCCCTTACTCTCCTGACTGGAATCCTTTGGAAAACTTGTGGGGCCTTCTCAAATGTCAGATTTACAATCAGGGAAAACAATACACCTCTTTGAACAACATTTGGGAGACTTGACAGTAAACATATCAAGAAACTGACAGACTCCATGGATGGAAAAACTCATGGCAGTTACTGCGGTGGCTATACTGGTTACTAAATATCTCTATATTAATTACTAATAAATCCCAACATTTTTAGTTCATTATCATTTTGTGTTGAGATTAAACAGGTAATTGATAAAAAAAATATTTTGGTAATTTAGCTGCCTAGTGATTCTGCTCACTAATATCTGCTCCTGAGCAAGACAAAACTCATTTTTCCTCAGTTAAAAATTCAGGTTCACTTATATTTTAGATTGACAGAGCGTAATGAAAAACTGAAGAAACACTGTTTCTGCATGTTTAGCCATAAACAAGCGAAGCATCACTTAGACAAAGGAAGAAAAAGAAAAGGTCTGATCGTTGTAGTTGATGTTGTAACATTTTGTGACTTCTGTCAGGTTGAGGCATACTAAGTCTTATTAGAATAACTTTTCATAAAGTCATAAAGTTCATAATCAACATATTTCACAAACAATAACAAGGATTCATAAAGAAATCAGGACTCATTGAGTAGAGAAACATCTTGTATAGTTTTTTTAGAAGAGCGCTACGAATGAACTCAATCAATCAAACTGCTTCAGCTGGAGAAATGTATTAAACACAGTCTGTTGTGTCTACTGCAAGTGTTCCAACCAGTTATATTACATTGTATTGTTATATCACTGCCCTACAGTCATGTGAATCACTAAGTCCTCTCTTTATTCTTAGACTTTCTTTTTATAGCAACTCCAACTGTGTCACGCACTCAGAGGCACACACATACATTTTGGTTGATAACATTATCTACAGGGCTCGGAGTGTGGGAGCTTGTGTGTGTGTGTGTGTGTGTGTGTATAGATCATACATAGCAGCCCAAGAAATGTGACCTATCGGTGGTGGTGCAGCTGTCGTTCCCAACCGGAGGGAGTTGGGGGTGAAGCAGTGAGATGGGAGAGAGAGAGACAGATAACATGAGTTGATTTTTAAATCCTTAGAAGCCTACAAAGGTTAAAAGTATTGTTTTTTTTAAAGGTAGTACTGAAAACACACTAGAGCAGAAGGCCTGAGTGGTTTGACATTTAGGAAAAAGGGTCTCTCTCTCTCTCTCTCTGTCTCTCTCTCTGTCTCTCCCTTCTTCATTAGGTTTAAAGCTGTTGAAAGGGACCATGGCAGTGGCTGCTAATGCTACATGATCTAGGGGGACTTACACCTACAGCCTGTGCTCGCTAAAGGACATACAGACACGGGTGTTAGCAAATGATTTGAAATTAAATATTTTGCTCAATGGATCTTGTTACCTACATTTGGACTTTGCGGGGATGTCTAAAGGGATTCCTTGAGCTTTAATGGCAAAAGTAAGGTAAGTTGCATTTCTTTCTATATAAAGTCTATTTTAGGCAACTCTTTGCATCAGCACATTAGTGGAATGTTGTACATTAGCATGTGAAGCAAATCCAAATGCTGACGCATTCACTGATCAGTAATTACGACATTACATTTTTATTTTTTTATCTTTTATTTTTTTAGCGTTTTTGATGTTTTGAGGAATTCCTAACACCTAAACATCATGTGAACCATGTGAACGTTTTTTTCTGATCTGATGCTGCTATCAGTAGGACGAGGACACAACACCAGTACTTTCCTTTTTACCAGTTCAGAAGAACTACTTGCTTGAGATTGTGAAAAAGTTGTCAAACTTAATTGTGAGTAGGAGTTGGAAAGTAAATCCTGGCCTTTGTTGGGCCATCCTTTCAATCTTCCAATCTTCCCAAGACTAGACTCTCTAGACATTACAGGCTTTTGAACACACCCTGGCTATTGTTTCTAATGTAAGATCACACACAGTAGGGTCTTGACATGTGTTATGAAGGGTTGGGGGGGGGCCCTCTAATCGTCACATCCTAGCTACCATAGCTTGGCACCAAAAAACAGACCCAGCCAGTGTGTAAATGAGGTTAGGTCACACCTTGCCTTGCTAAAGGGAACTCCCAACAATTTAGGGGACTTGCAAGGGACTTATTTTTAAATTGTCAAAAGAAGCAAAGATATCTTGACTTCAGTCTCTTTAATATGGGTGAATCTCATAATCAATAGCATCATTAATTAGTCCGTCCTGCACTTTTCTTTTTAAACCTCATGTCCTAAGTAATTTTCTCAGAGTTGACAAAGCTCTGTAAGAGCAACAGAAGCCATTATGCAACTGTTTTCACAGGCTGAGTAGTAAAGCTTAAAGCGTTTTGAGCACCCAAACAGTCCATTTCTACTTTTTATGGATAGTATATCAATATGGGTTGTTTAAAGCCGTTTAAACAATGATGTAATTGTTTCTAATGAGCACATTCACTGGCAAACAGTGTCTGTGGTCAGGCTGTAAAATGTCTAAGTATAACGTTGATGTCATTCTGATTAATGTACTCTCGTTATTACAGTCCCCAGTGCAACAGCCCAGGTCAGACATCCTCTGTCCTACCTGTGAGCCCAGCAGTATCTGAACCAGTGGAGTCTTTCAGAAGGGGCCTTCAATAACTCCAGCTCACCTTGATACCTCAATCAATTACCAGATAAAAAGTTCAGTCCCAAAGGAAATCAATATGGCAGAACATCCTGGATCCAGTCCCAGTCTCAACATCCCTTCCAAAAGGCCCAAAATCACCAAGGCTAATGCGGATGCTGGGGTTGCAATGCAAGAACCCACGCCGCCGGTTTTCACCCGTAAACTCCGTAAAGCGGCAGTAGGAACAGGTTGTGATATCCGACTGAGGGTGTCGGTGTCAGGATTTCCAAAGCCTTCGCTGACCTGGTACCATAACGATGAGCTCCTTCCTCTATCAGAAGCCCAGGACTCAGGAGGGCTGTGGATACGGGACTGCCGCACAAGCGACGCAGGCTTGTATTCCTGCGTGGCGACCAATGAGCTGGGAGAGGCAAGCTGCAGTGCTGTCCTGGCCATCATGGACCTTGGTGAAGGTAATCACAAGCAACTGAAACTTATACATTCTCAACAGAAGGACAGCTAACATTGGATTTTTAAGCATCTGTTGTGTGTTTTATTAAACAGGTTAATGTTTGTTAATAGTTTCTTCATCAAATGGACCAATCACTAACTTGATTACACGATTGAAACATTATCCCGGTCAGTGAAAGTTCACCCAGACAAAACAATTATAGATACGACTGTGTTTTCATAATCAGACAGTAACTCTGTCTGCCATGTCTGCAAAGCAGCACTGGGAGAGACTTAAAATTAGCCTGTGGATGTAAATAGAGTCTAAGATTTGCTGGAGGGGAGACGTGTCACCTGCCGTTGATGTCTATTAGCTGCACAGCTGAACCTTTGGGTGTTATTTGTTGTGTTTACTGAGCTGAGGAAGTTGGGATTTGGGCACCTGGTAAGAGCATTCTTACTCTGAGGATATGCTGCATGTGATGAAGTAAGGAAACATGCAGCTGTGTACGGGATTTAGTAGTTGTATCTGTAATCACTCATCATTAGTTGTATCATCGATTTGAAAGTGTGCTTTCGAAAGCTAGTTTATATAAAAGTGCAAACAGCGATATAATAATGAGGTTGTCAACATGATAAGAAAAAGTGAGGTTTGAATCTCTGGTAGAAGTCCAAGCTCCTGTTGTGATGTTGATTTCATTATCACCGTTCAGAAACCCTCAGTGATAACAACATACCGAAACAATACTGAAACTTTTTATACTGTGGTTTGATATTATTGTGTCTGGAGTGGTCACACAATGTTTATTGTTCTGCAGGCAAATGAGTGTGGAACATAACCTTTGCCGAATGGCAAAAGTATTGTTTGCATTTGGATGAAACTTCCCAGATTTGAACTTTGCAAGTAAACGTTTGTAACCTGATATCTACCATCCAGTGAAACAGGACATTGAGACCATGATTAAGCTTTAAGATTTATGAAGAAGTCTCTTTCTGCTGTTGCGTCTCTGTAACATTTGGCTAAATGATAACACTTTGGTGGGACAGTTTCGCTCAGGGGGTGGTTCTCCTGTCAGCATAAATTCACACCGCTAGGCTTGCAAGACATAAATCATGTTTTTGAAGGGCTTCAGTAAGAGCAGTCCTGTCCATCCCATGTTCCAAATCATCTTCTTCATGTCTGACTCACTTCCCTCAAATTCTTTCAGTTGCCTGTTCAGTGTACTCTAATACAGCAACTAACTCTCCAAAAATTCCTTTTACTTTGGATATGCTTTAGCGTCTTGCTCAAGGACACTTCTCCATGTTGGATTGAAATTGATTGTCTATTATTTGCAGGTTTACTGCAACTCCATGATAAGCATACCCCAGCCCTGTTACTGCGTGTGTCACATATACAGTAGCCCTATTTGTCATGTGCCATAGCTTGCATCCTACAACAAATATTAACTAGTTAATTAGTCCAATAATGGATTTTTCTATATTAGAAAGAAAAGAAAACGTGTTAACTGAATAACAAAACGAATAACAAAATGTTTTACAAATAAACAACTTTACAAATAATCAAGTATCAAGTGTCTTCTACTACTGTTTCGTTTTGTTTTTTTTATGTACATATTGAAAGTTCGGGAAATGTTTTTAGCTCACTTAAATAAATAAATTCCAAAAACAGTTGGAATAATCTTACACAATTGTTGCCAAAGACAAAAAAACTGGGATTTGTAATGGAATAGCCAATACCAAATATTATTTCTTTTTTAAAGAGCAGTTCATGCACAATTAAGTATAATTGCCCTGCGGCTGCATTGTATTACAGTCTTGACTGCAGTCAAATGTATCCAACCCTCAGATTCTACTGAGTGATGATTTTCTACTTTGGTAAGGGCCTAATAGGCAGAAATGATTTTGTTATGGGACAAAACCACAACACTAAAGTGGATTTTGCATGGACATTCATTCAGTTGTCAGTGAGATCATTGCTGGGTAGATTTTATCATGGTCTTGTTGCCTTGGCCTGTGGAGAAAGTTGAAGAAAGGTGAGCTCACACGTCACCAGCTCTCACGCCATGAGCTGGCACACATCAGCTGGCATTTCACTCTGCACCTCTCTCTGTCTCCTAGTTTTGATCTTCTCCCTTCACTCCAGCGTCAGTTTATTTTTGCTCTGTGTTTCATCAAAAGTAAGAAGATAGTGAGAGGCAGGCCTATCAAAACTGTGACCCTTAAATATGTAATTCTTAGGCCAACGAACAGAATAGTCAGATGACATGTCACTGAAATTGTCAGCATTTACACCTTAAAATGATTGCTCGTGAAGGCTTGTGGCTCGACTTGGACTTGCTTCAGAGACTTGACTCGGTCTTCCCCAAAAGACTTAAAATCAGCACTGTCTCTTTGTTTTTGTTGTTTTGTTTTTTGTACATGAATTAAACAAATCGCAAACATGTAAACACAGCAAAATAATATGTTTTTTCTTCTGGGTCCTAACTGTCTTCCTATCTCTCTGACCTCTTTCTCCCCCTTAGATCTCTCTCTCTCTCTCTCTCTCTCTCTCTCTCTCTCTCTCTCTCTCTCTCTCTCTCCTTGTGGTTATTTATGGCCTGGTATGTGCTAGAGGGCTCATGCTCTAGTGATGTGTGGATGCCGCCGGCCCCCTTCTCCGATTGCACCAGCAGACATCACAGATAATTATAGCATCACCACGGTCAAGACGCGGCGCTGTCACACTCAATCACGGTCAGCGTGATGAAAGAGGGACAGGGAGGGTGTGCCGGGCAGGGAGGCAGTGAATGTGTATTTTTTACGAGTGTCTGTTAGTGTGTATTTGCGCAAGTGTGTGGTTAGTTTTAATGGCTGTTCTGGCTGCTTTTGAGCATCGCTCAGTGAGTCAGACAGTCAGGTCTGTCACTTTAAGATGTTACACTGAGAGATCAGACCAACCAGAAACCAGAGTAGTGCCTTGTCACAAGTCTGGACTACTTTTCTGACGTCAACCGGCATATAGCTTCTTATCAACATGCTGTCAGGCATCTAAAGGCTGGATAAGCAGTTTGATGAAAGCTCTGAAAAAGCTGCACATCATTCACCTGTGGTATTTTAAGCTAACTTTATAATAGAAGATTCTCGTGTTGTGACGCAAGAGCATCCCAGACATGACTCAGAGTAACTCATAAGACAGCATTTGAAAAGGTCTTTGTTGCACCTTTTGAAAGACTAGTTTCAAACCTGGGGGTCTGGACCCCTTAAGGAGTCGTGAGATAAATCTGCAGGGTTGCAGAGAGAACATGAGAAAAAGGGTGAGAAACAGAGCACTTTAAATTACATGTCTATGGGTCTATTAAAGGTCTATGCTCACATTCACTTTGTTTTGTGTAGCTGACATAACGCCACAGCTGTATGTAAATAAAAGTTGAATTATACAAGAGACGTGTTGAACACTGAGGATGGATGGATGTGAGAAAGAGGGTGAAAGTTAAGCTGTTCGAGTTAAGGAACTCCTAAGGAAGTAGGAGAATCAGTTGGGGGGACACGTCTTAAGTGTTGTGTCACCCAAGCCCTTTATAAATTGCAGGCGCTACCTGGAGAAGGAAGAGCTAGCAGAGGCTTGTAGAGAATTGAAAAAGAGCGGTGTTGACAGGAGGGGATAAATGGGTGGGACGAGGTGGAAAGGTAAATCGATAAAGGAAAGGTGGCTGGGCCAGTGATTAGAGGTCCGGTCCTGCTCCTGAACCCAGTTTAACAAGTTAACTTACTTCGGTTTAGCTTAAGAAGATTTTGGAACTAGATGCAGCGAGGGACAAGATATAGACATATATATTATTTATCCCCAGTGTGGGTCAATCGCCCACAAACACTGGATCTTACGTTTCCTTTAATGCAACTAATAGCATTTTTCATTAGACCCTCCATGTTGGGTAAATAGCCATGTGTTTAAGACTCCATGCTCTACGTCATGCAGGCAGTACAACATTTGTACTCCCAACTTTATATTAGCCAGTAAGAAAATCAGATGTGGTTAGAGGACATTAACGGTAAGGGACTATATATTACAGTTATTGTACAGAAGTTGATATCTATACATAAAATCAATCAGCTGACATCATCAGGTAAATCAAATACAGCTCTTAAATCAACCATGCCTAGTGGAGACTATTTAGATGCAATAATTTGCTAGAGAAGTACAGTCATTTTCCAGCAGCAGTGACTCCCCTTATAAAAGCCAGCGGGTCTCTTACATCACCTCAAAGACATCTATAAAGTGGAGTGACAGGTGACAGAGGCTTCAGTCCTACTGTACAGCTCTAACAATACTTGAAACCATGCTGTGGTCAGCATGTAAAATTCTTATCATGGGATAGTCTTAATAAATGCCCACGATCACCTATAATCACATTCCTATTTAGAAGACAATGAGTTCCACACATGCAGAGCATCATTATAATTATGTGTTGTTGTGTATTCCTGAAGTCACACAGTCTGAACATTACTTTTGAACTCCTTCAAGGCTGTAGTGTTATTTTCAAGGTTTATGAGCACTTAGCTGTCTGAAATAGATGCACCTCACTTGTCCCTGTAACAGTCTCATTGTCCCATAATGTATGTGTAGCATATCATACCTGACGTATTCCAAGTTGTCGTGTCTGCATACTAGAGTTTCACAATCTCAGTAATCCAAGCAGAGTGACCCGTAGAGGACAGCGAAGGTCATTCAGTTTCTGTGTAGCAGTGAGTTTAATCGCCTTCTATAACTGGGTGTGGGGAAGGGGGGGGTCAGGCTCTCTGAAAGGGGGTGCAGAGGGAGAGTACAGTACAACCGAAGGGGTTGTACTATGCAAGACTCGAAATAGAGTGCTGAAGTTGGCAGTCAAAGTTTGGGAGGACTGGGGGAAGACAGAGAGAGGGCAAGAAAGGCAGACATGGGCTGAAGAAGATAACAATTTGAGGTACAGCAACCATCTTAAGACAGCATATCCATGCTTGACCAGTTCCTCATTTCATGCTGCAAAGGAAGCCATTTTAAAAATGTCATATTAAAAAAAGATGAAACTGGGAAAAGTAGGCCTGCTTTTGAGGACGCTCCCTTGTTTTTAGTGGTGCGTCTCAAGGGAAAAGATTTGTACTCAGAGGCAAGGTTGTTTTGGGTAGAAGTAGCCATCTAGTCAGTTTTTGTTTTTTTCAAGCAACACACAAAGGAAGACGAAAAACATGCTGCGGAAGGAGCTGCTGGATGCACGGAAAGCTTTGAGGAGCGCCAGGGAAGGTGTGAGTGGGCCGAGAAGCAAGAAGCAGAGAGGTGAGTGGGAGCTGGCATCAATACAAAATATGCACTACGTTGGCATTAAACAGTTTGTTGGGGATCATTTTAACAGGCTGAGGTAAGAGAAGGATCACGCTGTTGCAAAGAATTATAAAATGCACACTCAACTAAGTGGAACAGCTGTGAAGAAGGTAATACACTTGAGGCTGCTATTGTTGCTGCTTAATTGGATTTAGTTTGTGTCTCTTCTGAGCTTTGCCCTGTTCTATAAAGCCCCAGCTATGTTCATGGATGATGATTTTTATTGCTGCTTTTACTTTAAGGTAAAGCAGTCTTGTTTGTAATAGTGCAGATATGGATATGTCCATAAACACTCAAGTCATCTGTTGTTTTTTTGTTAAAACTTCAACTGGATCACATTTAAACCACTTAAAAATTGATAAATGATGGTAATCACTTTGTTGGCTTATCCTTCTTAGTAAAGGGCTAACCTGGAACAAGCACATACAATTGTGTTTTTCCAGAATGTAGCAAATTTTGCCCAACCAGTCCTTGTGTGTATGGGGAAACTACAAAAATGGGCCTCACTCCATATACATGGACTACAATTGGACTAACATCTCTGATAGTTGTCTGATGCTTTTAAGGTTTGTTTAAATTGGTACTATGTTTAACTGTTTTAGTAAATGAATCTCTGGAGTTATATATGCAAATATGCAAAATACCTGAAATGTAAATGGTAAAATTGGGACCAAAAATGAAATTATTTGCATTTAAACTACGGTTGAAAGTAGTGATAAACTATATTTATTTAAGTTTTATATCCATAATCAGATTATTTTTAATGGACAAATGTGCTGCAGCTGAACCTTGAGCTTACATCTGCTCAATCAGTGTCTGTTATTCACCATACGTGGCATGGCCACCATTTCTTATTGACATGGTGTCCTCTTGTCTTGCTTGCGATCACCTTACTTTGGTATGCTGGAGCGGAGATAATCTATAGCTGCTTGATGATTTCACATTCCCTGAATATTACGTTCAAGTGGATTAACGATAGAGTAGGATTAATTAGGTTCTCTACTCTCATGAGACAGCTGAGGCAATATGTGAGGGTGAAGCCAACGCTGGTGTTTGGTCTGGCAAAGGGTGTGTTTATGTTCCATCCCGATGGTACACAGTCATTCACAGGAACCCTCAGGGATTTGGTCGGGATTAGGTGGTAGGATCGGGTTGCAGTGTGACTGTCAACATTGGCCACTGTCATGTGGGATTTCCAAACCACTTCACCATATGAACTGAACTCTCTTCGACATGCCACCACTCGCATTTGCTTCGGAAAGGGTTTTAGGTGGGAAATTACAGTTTTTTTTCTCTCCTTTGCTCAGGTGGATGACTGCCAAAAGAGACTCCAGTTATAGGGATCACAACTTTAAATGCATTCACAAAACATTTCAGGTTTTCTTCACACACTTTACTTTTCAACTAACGCTCATATCGCAGATAAACATTTATGCCCTGATGTAAAGTACAACCAAGCATTTTCCTTTTAGATACTAAAGCATGACATTTTGTTGCCTCGTTTTGCTGCCGCACAAAGTGGCGCTCAGTTTTGATGCACTGTATAAAACAACATTAGTCGGTCTGTACTGTTGTATTAAATATTCCTATTTTGTAGGATGTGGAATAAAGCTATGTTGTAGCATAAATGTATATTATTGTTATTATTAGACTCTATAATTATAAGATGAGCACCAGGCAGAAAGAGAGATACCTCCAAGAAATCACCGGAAGGTAACATTTGAGCTAAGGCAGTGACCTAAATTTATTTGATCAATACAGTGATGTATTAATCAGCTGACTTTCCAAATCCTTTGTATATTTAAATAGGACTTTATGCTTGGTTAATGAGCAGGTTTTTCTTGGAGGATACTTCAGTAGAGCCCCCCACTGTTTCACAGTCCATTATTTTCTGTCCGTAAGACTGGTCACAAATGTAAAGAAGACTAACACGATATGGGTTGATATGACAAGACTTGAAAAACAAACTGTGTGATCACAGTGTGATGTAACAGCAGTAGAATCTGTTTCCCATTGCGGCGAGATTATGCCAGGCTTGCTGCTGATAAAGCTGTATGCCTGGAAGGCATCCATCAAGGCTGCGCCACAGAAAGCAGCCTCTGTCACAAAATCAATGGGTTTCCGTGAAGCCTGCTTACTCTCCTGTTGTTTTAAGCTAATTAAACTGTAGCATGCTCACAATTGCACCTGCCTAAAGTCTTCTTAAACCTCATTCAGTGTCTATGATTTCTCCATCTGGGTTGAGATCGCAGAAGCAAAAATTTGCATATGTAGGTCAGGCTAAATGAGCCCTTTAAATCTGAAAATGCATCTGTGTTTTGTTTGCACAGGCAATGTCTGCGTACATGTTGGAGGTCAGTAATGACGACTGGCTCATGTCCAAGTCTGTGTATATCGCAGGTTTAAGCAGTACAGAGGACAACTAGGCCTTCTTGAACCATCAAACAAAAACTGAATCAGAGTAAGATACATGACATGCACCAGTAAAATCCAATTATATTTCCTTAATGTTCCTTTCCTTATAATGAGCTAGATTGGTTGAAGCTGAGTCATTTTGGCTTTTAGGAAGCATAAAAAAAAATCTCATGAGAGATATTTCCAGGCAGCATGAAATGGAAGCTTCACCACCGCATCTGGCGTGGATGATGGTCGTAGAATCTTGTGTTATGATGGGTTTATTGATCCGGGGGCGTTTGAGCTGTTACTTGGGGGTGTATCCCATATCACGCATAAAGCACCGGTATTGATTGCTTCACTTTCTGCTGGACCGAGTGCCTCTCACTTGTGATGGATGGAGGAGGAGTGTGAGGCCGGCAAGGGTGACGAGAGGGAGGTTTGTTAAAATAACAATTGCAAACTGCAATCCACTGCACCTAGGCTTGTTTTGAGTGAACGATGATGACTATTTAAATTTGAATCTAGTTTAGGATCGCTTTGAGGGGAAAAAAAGTCTTGCAGTCAGGTGATACTCATCAAATATATGGAGACAGAGGAAAAAGAGCTTCTGACCAGAATCAAAATCATTCCCTGAGTAACTCCTGATTCATGGCAGGAGTAAATCTCACATATTGATTCTGTGTTTACAAGGCCGTAAGCAGTAACATGCCTCACTTAACAACACTAAAATGCACATTGTTGAGCGAAGCAGGAGGATAGAGGATAGAAGAGCGGCGCTTAAATTTGGGTCAGGATTCTGGATGGTTAGTTGGACGGGGAGTTCTGAGTTTCCCTGTAATTGTTTTTAGATTAATTAGATAGAGGAGGTGTGGGGTAACAATTCACAACAGTGTCAGTGCGTATTAGAGACTGACAGACAGATGGATGGTGGGAAGCAATTACATATTCTCGTCGCGTGTGCTCAACACACCAGACATCCTGGAGGAGAGTGTTGCAGAATATTTACACAGGCGTCTATGTAGAAAGCAATATTGGTGATTTATGAGTAATGATTCTGTGAGGTTGAAATGAGACATTAGTGGAAGAAGGAGCAAACCAGTCAGTTCTAAAAAACTAATTTTAAAACTGCTCTCATCAGTATTTCAATATTAATAATGGATTAAATTAATACAGCAAAAAGTGTGACCTCCAGTGACGACCTCACAGATAATTAACCCCTGACTCTGCAATGCAACTCAGCTAAACACAGCATTTTAGCATCTTTCAGCTCATTGTTTTGACACTGCAAATTAGATTTTCAACAAAAAGATCCAATAAACCAACAGTATGCTGTGACATGTAATGACAGACAGACAAAGTTAGCAATAAGCTGGTGAACACTGTGGAGCATTTAGCAACTAAAGAGCCAGATATTTCCCCCGGGGACAAAGCTGAAAAGGAATATGAATAATTTGGCTTGCTTTGCCTTTGTCCAGTGGCCATAAACAAGGCCCCTAATGAATGTCAGGGTTGCTCTGTGAAAGCTGGATGTGTACATTTAATTTATTTTATTTATTTAAAAGGGGCAGTGGCCATTAATGAACATACCTGCGTGTAAATATGAATTAGCGGCTTTTATTGATAGATTATTTACAATGAAAAGACTGCTAACATGCTATCAACTTTATAAGGTCACAAATTGTCAATGGAACATTCATAACTTGTTCCACTGTACCCAAGCGGCAAAAATAACTTCAAAGACTCACTTTGGTTTTACTATTAGTGCTGAAATTTTTAGTCAGAAATCTCATCTAATTATTTGATAATAGTATTTTATCAAGCAAAAATGACAAACATTCAGTTGTTCCAGCTTCACAAATGTGAGGATTTCCCGTGCACTCATCTGGGTTTTGGATTGTTGGTGAAAGCTATTTGCCTCATTTGAATCTGTAAAACTGCAATAAGCATTTTGCAGTATTCATTCAACATTTAATAGATGAAACACTTAATTCATAATGAAAATAATTATTTTTTGAGTTTGAACTGCAGCTGCTGCTTGTTATGGACCTGAAATAAGCAACATACATCATGCTGTAATCCAGGCAAGGGGGGAATGTGTTTGCTCTTCCAGTCCAAATGGCCCTGTGTTGCTTGAGGCTGTGGTAACCTCGACCCTATCACTGGTTAAAGCTTGCAGACATGGAATATGGATACAAAATTGATGGTGTATGGGTTTAGCTGAGGGCTGCTACATTCCTTAGAGAGGAAAACAAAGAAGGAGAGGAGAATAGACTGGGAGCTAGAAGATGTGAGGATGTTATGATTCTAAGAAAGCAGGTTTATCACCCTTCCCCTTCTTTAATGTCTAGCCATTTTGTCCCCTCTATCCAATCATCTATTCATCTAGCTTTCTCTGTTTCTCCTCTGCTTTGCCTCCTCCCTCGTGAATCATTTCCCCACCAACCTCGTCTCTTGCTCTCGCCTCCACTCTCTGCGCTCCATCTCTTCTCTTTGTCTGTTCCCCTCTCTCTTTCTTCTCTCTCTCCCTCTCTCTGACTCTTTCTTTGCCTCTGTCGCTCTCATCCTTCACTCCTGCTACTCAGAGAGAAAGTCAACATGCTCTTTTGAAGCCGGTTGTTTTCTTCCTCATTTTTTTTCTCCCACCTCCTCGTCCTCTTCCTCCTCCTCTTATTCTCCACTCTCATCACTGCAATCAAGACCAGCACACCCCTTATGCTCAGACTTCCAACCCCCGCCTCCTCTTGTTCTGAGTGTGCTCTCAATTGAAGCAGAACAGGCAGAAGGGGGGGAGCTCCACAAACCATGAGAATTGCCCCTCACAAGGCAACGTCTACGTCTACGTGGGGGGGGGG